>CM047811.1:117057182-117219682 GCA_026214975.1 Gentiana macrophylla
CACATTCTTACTTTTTATTTCTTTTAATCAAAAAAACCCCCTAAACCATTTCTTCCTCAGCGTTAAATTAATCGGAGTTTTTCTTTGCTAAATCCCCTCGTATTAAACCTAATTTGTCGACCAACAATTGTCTCTTGCCATTTTCTTTTGCATCTCTCTCCAGGTTAATAGTTGTTCGTCATTTTCTTCCCTCGGCCTTCAAAGGGTGTTTGAAGCAATGGTTCCGAAACAATTTGCTCAACGCGCGATTCTTGAAGTGCCATCTTGAGCACACTTCTTTCCGGCACCGGTAGACACTTTCGGCGGTGTTCCACGAAAAGTACTTACAATTGATTAATCTTACGTTGTGAAAAGGAAATTAGAAGTTTTTGTAGATAGGGAAGGGAAAATAGAAATCGGGAATGACAAAGGGTTGGTATTCGACAACTGGGTTGAGAATGATCGACGATTTTGGGGAAATAATATTCTTTTTTATTGTTCAACCGTGAAATTGGTATGACGAGTGAATGACAAACGCGTATTTTCCGTTTTATTTAATGTCAAATTCGAAAAATGGTGTTTGTTGCAAAATATTACACAAGATAGAGGGTAAAAGTGTTAAATTTAAAAATACGGGGTGATAAGTCCACCATATGTGGTTATTCTTGGATCGTTTTGGCCTTGTTTTAATGCCTATTTTATGATTTTAAGTATGATAAATTGCTTCTTTTGGACTAGATTACTGTTGTGGCTTTGATATCTTGCAAGATATGGTGAATCAAGCATAAAAGGCAATGAAAATGAGCTAAAAGGATCAAAGTCATGAAGGCATGAAGAATCACACCCACGTGTGAAAGAATGGAGCAGAGTGTGAAAAAATACTGAAACTATTCGATTTACCTTGGCCAAACTAAAATGTTACGATTGGTGGATATAATTTCAACGTAATTTTCACTTTGATGGGGCAAATTTGGATGGATTTACACGCATATTTCTAGGGATTTTATTTTAGGAGATAAATTACACAATATTAATAAAGAAAATTCCTATTTATCCTAAAATAATTTTCTTAAATTGAGAAAAAAAATCACTATCAGCGCCTCATTCATCAATATAGTCGAATATTTCCTCTCTTTATTCATCATCATCTCCCATCCCAAGAACAAGATTTTTAGGTTTTAAGAATTTAAGAACGAAGCTTTTTCGAGGTTTGATTATTTATGCTACACTTTGTGGTTTCTTTCTCTCTATTTTCTCCCTTTTTTATATTTATTTGTTTTTCTTGTCAATGTATGAATTTTATGATTGAATCTTGGATTATTGATATGGAGCATGAGTAGATATCGGTTTCTAGGATTAGGAGAAACCAGAGATATGAATATATGATGTAAAAACCCAATTTTCCCTTGTTTCATGAATTTGATGCCTATAAATTTATTCATGTGTGCTATTCTTGTATTGTTGTCGTAATTAATAGCTTTGAGAGGGTGAATAATCACAATTCTACGTCGAAATTATTCTATTAATTAGTGACCGAAAAGTACTCTTAATTGATACTTTAGAAACAAGAATTGAATCTAGGGTTTTATTGGAATGAAAATTTGGTAAAACCTTTGATGGCATGAAATTATGGCTTTTAATGGATCTAAATTCATTCTTTATCGTGGGAAACCGGGAGTGGTATGAATTTAGAAATGCGATCACGAGAATAATTCATGATAACATTTGATAATTGCCTTTATAAGTGTAAATTTCATATCTTGGGGAAAATATTGTTGGTAAGTCACATAGTAGTTCGTGGTGACTCCGAAATCCTAGAAATGCTTAAAAATTGAATCTTCACCGAATCTTGAAGTTCTTGGCTTGTAGTTATATTTTCTTAAATTTTAGGATTTTTAGATAAAAACCTACAAACATTTGATTTGTCTAGCTAATATAAATCGGGAATTGTTTGGTGATTGACTTCTAAAGTCCTGTGGGATCGACATCCTAAGTACTACTCGATAAGCCGTCAACCGACCTAATTAAATGTAAATCCTAAACCCTAACGAGATAGAAAGCGTGTCTCACAAAGTAAGGGCAATTTGGTCAACTCCATTTGGCGGCCAGGACCAAGGCTTCGGCGCCGGTGACTGAGAAAGATTCACGCTGGGCCTCTGCCCTCACTTTGCTGCTGGTCCGTTCTGGTCCATTTACATGCGTTTTCTCCTCCAAGTCCATTCCAATCGCTTCCAAATCAAGCCCGCTATAAATAAACCATAAAACAAGGCTTGTAATATCAAATAATATAATAGAATGGCTAATTACATAATAACGAGTCGTAACTTCGGTTCGTGTGTAATTTATGCACGAGACGACTAATTATTAACCACTTAAAGCCCATTTAAGCTAGAATCGGGGTAATCAATAGGTAAATAAAGGTATAAAGTTGACCGTCATCACACACCAATAACCAAGGAAGCCTATTACGGTAGACTCCGATAGTGCACACGTTAAAGGCGAAAGTCCTCCATACGTAGGGTCTCGAGGCTTACGGGGTTAAGTTCCTCCGTCGTAGGGCCTCAAAGACTTACGAGTTATTCACTTTCCGAGCAGCCCCACACATCGCGATATAGACTTATGCCTTACCAAGAATGGATTGATGTTTAATCTTTTAGCTACACAAGAATGTTTATTATTGATTGTTAGCTAGCCACCTAAGTGTTTTCAAGTAAGCTACCTCACATTTCCTACTCTCTTACTTAGACCCCCAGACATGGACAAGGCCTAGCAACTACACAAATATTTATGAACCTACTAGTTCATCAAAGCACAAAACCCTTTCATGCCACTTCTTCCGACGGATCCGAACTTCAACTCCTTTAAGAGTACATTCGGTGCCAAAACTAAGCGAATCGGAAGCTCAATCGAAGCTTGTTCATACTTATTTAATGTTATAAGATCAAAGAACAACATTTAAGACTCATACCATAGCTTAAAATCAACTTAGTCATCAAAAGGAGGTCCAAAGTCGCCCATGGCTGCGCCTTTGAGCCTCTGTATGTAAAATCAACTTTACTACGCGAGGTCCGGTCGCATACCTTTGATCTCGTGCATATGCATCTGTGACTCTCGAATGTAAAAGAGACCTCTATTCTTCCAGTCGTCCGCAAGATCTTGAATCAAATCTTGCGCCCGCACCAAGCGCGGTAACCTCCAAAAACTCAGTTTTTGACCCCTAAACGATCCCTAATCGTTCCCAAACTTGTTCAACATCATAATACTCAGAATAATAGCAGAAAAACATAACTTTTATCTACCATAACAACTCTAGATCCTTAAGCAACACGAAGGTACGATTTCTAGCATAGTAATCATCTCAAACCATAAAACGAAACTTAATAAACCATAATTAACTTGTAGGAAGATCCTCTTACCTTTTAGCAAACAAAACCCAAACCAAAACTTTCAAAAATTTGCAGCACTTTCCAATGTTTCATTCAACACCTATTTGATCAACCCAAACTTGGATTAGACTTGATCACAAACATAGAACACAACAACTCTATGAATTTAGGGAGATCTAAAACACCAACTTTGATCAAAACCGTCTCTAAGGCTAAAACTCATACCTTTACAAAACTACGAACTTTTGCTATCAAAATGATCTCCTTTCCATTGATTCCGTTTCTAACAATCCGTTACGAAAACCGTTAAGAATTGCCTTAGAAACTAAAAGACAAACCTCTCACTTACTAAGCTGCTTCACACACGCCTCTCTCTTATACGTAGGAAGAAATTTACGATTTCTTTTTGTTATAAGGAACTAATGAGATTTATTTTCCTTAAATAGAAAAATCCCAAAAATAATAATTTCTTATTATTTTCCCTAATTATTAAATAATCAGATTTTCCCAAATATATATACATATTTAGACTATATATATATATATATATATATATATATATATATATATATATATATATATATATATATATATATATATATATATATATATTTATCCACTAAAACTTAACTCCAATAAAAGAAGTAAGAATAATAATATTTTGTTTCATGAAAATGACATGCGTCTGCTTTTTTAGAAAATCGGAATATTACACAGGCAAGCACCAGCTGAGAATAGTGTATGGTTAGTTGACTGCTCATTCTTTCCTTTTAACATAGTTTTTGCGTTTTCCGGTTTTGTGCTGGCTTTTTTGGCTACGTTTTTATGGTGTTTCTTATAGTTATCTTATGCAACTATAGTATCGTTCTTGAATGAAAAAGGTTGTTTCTTTTCCGCTTGGTTTTGCTCTATTTTGGAAAATTGACATTTTTCATCAACCAGGTAGTTGATGAAGTGGATAAGAATGCTCTTGTAAGTATTATGCTCTTTTCTCCTTGCAAGATTAGGTAACAACTGTAATTATCATTTGTACATTTTATGACCCTATATTTAGATATATACAAATATCAGTGTTTGATGTCTAAATTTTTGTGTTGCAAGTTTTGTGAAATTCACACTTGCGGGAACCATGGTTGTTAGTCTAAGGTATGGATAATATTATTGAATCATGATTCTTGGTGCTATTACATACCTATTATGGGACACAAACTATGTGTAATACTGTTATCTTCATTAATTTTCTATATGTTATGCATGTTTGTTCTGCCAATCAATAGAACTACTCAGCTTATAGGCGTTAAACAACAGGGGTTCAAATTATTGCAAATTCTCGACAGGGTTTGAGCATGTAATCTGATAAGGTCAACTAGGAAGCTACTAGACAATTAATCAAGCCAGTTAACCATTGGAAAGCATCAATCACATCTTTGATCAACTCAGAAGTGAAAAAGCAGGACATTTCTAAAGTTTGTCGGGTAGGTGTCTCCATTGATTGTGTTTTATTATGCCAAAATGTATCATGTTACGTTGTCTTGGAAGGTGGTCATATTTCATTACAGAATACGGTGAAAAAACAAAAGTATTCCAACATTTTAATTTAAGCATGCAAGTATTATCAGCTTCGATTTCATCTATTTTTTTCCCGAATGTTGTAGTGTGCAATATGTCTAACCAATTGTTTCTTTCATGATAATTTTCTCAATTTATTTTGATGTTGAATGAAGTGTACGTTCAGGTATGAGGATTTAAACAAATGAAATCCTATTTTGAAGTCTGACATGGAAACAAATGAGAAGCATCATAAACCAATTAACTTTCAAAAGAACAAGAGGCAACACTAGATGAAGCATAAAAAAACTACCTTGCAAAAGAACAAGTGGAAGAAGAATCAACACATGCATCAGTTTTGTCCCATTTCGCATGAATATTCATCACCTATTCACCTTTGATGTTTTCTTTTGAACAATGAACAATTTTTGCTCTTTTGATTACGGTTGGTTAACGATTAGTTTGCAGAAAACTAATTAATCTGATGGTAAATAATATGAAGACATGTAGTATGTGATAGTCAACACTGCCTGCATTTTTTAATTGCCAATCTTAATCCTGTCAATAGCGTTGTATACAAATTACCTGCGCTATTCTTAACTGGCATTGTTTTCATGCTACGTACACTTTGCAATTTGCTTCCGTTTGTTAATCATTACATACACGTTCTTTGCAATTTGCTTCCTTACCCTTCTAGCCTGCTCAAGCCTCCAAACAAATACTAAGATTCCAAATACTAAGATTCAGTAATGGATTCAAACAATATATATAAGCCCAGGATCTTGCCGGGGGCCTTTGGGGGCCTTGCGGTGCAAGGCCTAAAACATTCTAGTACTAGTATAATATGACAATACAATATTATCGTAATAGTAAAAAATGATTTTATAAAATAATTTAAACATGATAAAATGACAAAATGAATTGTTTTAGTATGAAATAATTGTCTTCAGTTGCTTAGCGCGTGACTATCTTGCGCTTTTGTCATCCTTTGTTTCTACATCCTTTACATTTGTCAAGCGGACTGGCAATTTTCCGACGCATTTATTTGCTAGACACGAGTTAGATCATATTGGTCACATTGTTTGGGGAACAGCCCCTCCTTATGATATAATTTCTGCCGCTGTTGCGGATTTGGTTTAATAATAATTTTATTTTTTTCAAGAATTTTTTTTTTACAACGCAATATAATTATCAAAGAACGACATTAAATAATGGCTAATAGAATAAAATGTTTGTAAACATAAACGTAAAATTCACATCGAAATCTACTATTTTTATCATTAAAATAATACTTATCAAATAATACATATCCATAATTTATAACATCTCTATTCAAAACATGCAACAATGAGCGTCACTATCCCTATCTTTATACCAAATACCACTAAAATAGGGATAGTCTTTCATGAAATAAGGGATCTATTCATTTGACTCTAAAAATAAATAGGGATGAGAACACGTAGATGAGGTATTTGAGAAAAAATTCATTTTATCTTTATTTTTGGATAGAAACATCGTATAGAGCACGATGTGAATCGTTCACATAAGGAAAGAGCGTCACTTTTTGAAACTATTTTTTTGACATTTTTATTGAAGATGGTGGCGCTGAGAAAAAAATTCAATCCAAATTAACGAAAAATTAACAAACTACATTAAATAAAAATATAAGTCATTTTAGGTTTTTATGCACATATTAAGAAAATTTAGTTAAATTTGTTATTTGTCATTAATTTTGATTAAAAAGACTAAAATGACCTTTCATTTGTATTAATGCAAAGTAGTAAAAAGTGGTCGAGTATATAATAAATGAAGGGTAAAAGAAAAAAGATGTAATAAATGCTTTATTGGTTTGTAAATGGACTTACATTTTGGGACAAAACTAAAAAACTAAAAGGACTTACATTTTAGGACGGAGGTAGTACGATATTAATAAATAAAAAAAACTACGATAATATTTGGTCCTCGATGATTTTTTTTCATTCACCAATAATTTTTTTATCAAGCAAATCATCTACTAAATTTTGATGTATTAAAGCATGTTTGTTATGCAGGAATGGAATGGAATGGAATAAATTCATTACATTACTGCGTTTTAAATATGAAGGAATGAAATAAAAGATATGATATGGTGGAAGTGGGGGGTTGGGGTGGGGTAGCCACACCCCACCTGCGCTGCTGCCCTACATCTCTACCTACCCTACCTTACCTCAACCCCACCCTACATACTCTACCCACCACCCACCTACCCTACTCTACCCACCCATCCTACCTACTCCACCATCACCCTATTCTACCCTACGCATTCTATCTACCTTACCCCACCACCTGCTACTCCACCATCACCCACCCTTACCCTGCCTACTCTACATATCCTACCCACCACCACACCCTACTCTATCCTACCCACCACTTTATCCTCACCCTACCTTACTACCACCTTACCCTACCCACCCCACTTTACCCCACCCCTCTCTATCCTACTCTACCTTACCCACCCCACTCCAACCTACCTTACCCACCATCTATGCTACCTACCATTACCCCCACCCTACTCGCCCTACATTACCTACCACCTGCACCCTGTATTACCATACCCACCTACCATACTTTTCCCATCTCTGCCATGCCCACCACCCCACCATATACCTTACCACCACCCCATCATATCCTACCCTACTGCCTATTTCACTCTATTATACCTTACGCATCTTACCTACCTTACCCCACCACCTCTACTCTACCCTACCCCTACACCTCTACCCCTACCTACCTACCTACTTCATCACCTACCTTAACCTACCCTACCACCCACCCACTGCATTCCCATCACCGCGTGTTTTATCGATTTTCATTTTATTCCATCGCATTACATCCATTTTTGAAGGAATTGACACTTTTCATTCCATTGGAATAAAATTTCATTCCATTTCGTTCCTCATGTAATCATACACAAACATTAGAATTGAATGAATTTTTTTGCATCTATATGTTCTTAAAACATCGTCCGTTCATGGTACTTTAGAATATTGTATGTGGCAAGAAGAATCGATTTATTACTGGGGATCTGACGGCGAGTAACGAGATATATTATATGAGAGACACTAGTAAGGAGCGATAGCGAGTAATTTGTCTTCTGAAGTGTGTCGATTCATTCCATTTCATTCCATTCGTCTTAACAAACGTCTGTAACTATTTTTTTTTCTGATCCAGTTCACGGGGTTTGCTTAGGATTTGATGTGCATGTTACTCATGCTCTCTACAAAATCAAAAAAATAAATAAATAAAAAATCGATGGTTCAAATTTGTGGTTTGACCACAAATTTGCCCTATAGTGAATCCTGCTTATTAATCCTTCCAATGCATGTCCATCAGTTTTCCTATTACATGCATCCATAAACGTGTCACATTTTTCTCGAAAATACCCAAAGTCTTGCCTGTACTCATAACAAACTTATTGTCACCAAAAAAAACAAAACAAAACCAAAAAAAAAAAAAAAAAAAAAAAAATCACAACAAACTTTCAATTTTGATTTTCATTTTATTTTTCAAATAACAAGCTTTTGCTTCCAAAAAAACAACAACAAGCTTTTCATGTTTTGATTTTGTTTAATAGTGCATTGTGTACCTCTAATAATAATAGTTGCATACATATTTTTGTATAAACTAATAGTCATCTTTTGAAGACAATATAATTTAGGATAATAATTTAATGGTCATTCTTTAATTAAAAACAAGTTAATTGACACATTCATGTTAATTTATGATTAACACTTAATACATCCGTCTCAAAATGTAAATTCGTTTAGGCTTTTGAATTTGGCATATAATATAAGTCGTTTCTGAATCTGAATGAAGGCGTCAATTACATTTTTCTTCTATTTAACCATAATTTATTATACATTCACCCATTTAGAACTATTATATTAATAAGGTCAAAAGGTGTTCTAGATTTTTACCATCAAAATTAATGACACTTGACAACTTTCTAATCTGTGTGAAAAAATCTATATGAACATTTTGAGATGGATGTAGTAGTATACTTCATTTGTGTAAGCTTTGAAAAAATCGTCATTCCGGTAAGAATGGGCATTAATGATAACCATAGACATAATTACGAGCAACGGATCCCGAAAGACCTAAAGAAATCGTTCCGGTAAGAATAGGAATTAATGATAACTGTAGATGTAATAATCACACGCAAAGGACCTAAAGGCTCGGATAGATCTAGTAGGATACCCAAAAAGCCTCCTTTTCAATAATCACACGCAAATGAGCGGCTTAAGGGTATCCCATTAGATCTATCTGAAGCACCACAAAAATATTTATAAATAGGCATATAATGGGATGCCATTAAAAAGAATCGGATTTAGTATGATGTCCTTAAACGTAATTTAATTGAAACTGTAATATATTCGTTCATTAATTATTATATTTGATAACAATTCGGCCTACCACCAATACATATCCGTCATAACCACACCAAAATTCAGTATTAAATTCAGTAAGTAAGGATAGTATTCTTCTCAGTTTACACCATTTTTACAACCAATATAATCTTGTGGTTGTGATTTTTTCAATTTTATTTAATCTTTTTACAAGTGAAAAACATGTGCTGAAATGATGATGATATAAAAATGGTGTAGACATGAGAAAGTAACCCTATCACTCCCCAGTTAGTAAATGTTCCTTTAAAAAAATAGTAAATGTAGATTTCGCCCTATTAATAATTGCAATTCCTTAATTCAAATTTTGTGTTTAATAAGTCAGTTGTTTATTATTTTTGGTTAACAATTTAGATTTTATTGTGGTTATAAATTTTGATTTGGTTGAATTAAAAAAAAAATAATGATATCTAGAGTATGACAAATTTTATATATATATATATATATATATATATATATATATATATATATATATATATATATATATATATATATATATATATATATATATATATAAATGGGTTAATATATCATATCACATATTGATCCATACTTACATCTTACTACTAAAATAGTGCATCATCATTTATTTTAGTGCTTGCACCTTGCTTATTGTTTGAGTGCACTTAGTTTCTAACAGATTTTATATAATAAACAATAACAGATTTTATCTGATAGCAGGGTGCTTGACTTTCAAACAAATAGCAAGTGCTTATTAAAATAGTGATCGAGATCTGGTATGTAGGTATGTATGGATAGTATGGTATGTAGGGAATCCAACCCTATATATATATATATATATATATATATATATATATATATATATATATATATATATATATCAGTATTCAAACATGTATTTATATGAGAAATCAACTATTTATAATTTAAAAAGTAAGAAAATTTTGTAGCCGATTAAAATGTCTTTTAATTAATTTTAATTACTCACTTTATTTATACATTCTTGACGGTGAGTGACTTAATTCGGAGTTCAATCAGGGTTGTTCATCAGATATAACTCTTACTTAGAGTAAGGCTCAGTCAAAACTCTTTCAACATGGAAGCGCCTCGAGGAAAATTAATTCAATTTTCTAAACCGACAAAATTGATTTTGTCGGTTATTTTATAACGATTTAAATCGATTTTTGTGATGATCTCGTTGATATTAGTGATGAAATCGTCTGAAATCTAATAAAATCATTAGAAAACCGACGAGATCGACACACACTTACAAAAACATTACGGAACACAGTTTTGTTTGTAAAAAAAAAAGCAGAGTATATTTTCCAATATCTTGTTTACAAACCATATCCCCATCTATAATATATACTCTTGAATTCTCACATAATTTAACCAAAGCATAGTTTATTTTATAATAACAAAAACATAGTTATACCAAATCATAGTTTTTATCACATAACGAAAGGCTTTGTATTTATACCATAAAATGATTGTTGAATTATTTAATGTTACATATTTTAATGCAATGATGTCTAACCTAACTCTTTACAACTGAAGCCTTGAGACAGGAGGTCCTAAGTTCAATTATTTTTGAAAGTTCACCTTTATTTTCCTCTTTAAAAATTGGCTGTACCACCTTATGCACGTTTCCGGAAAAAAAAATGTAAATGTTGAAGCACAAGTAATTAAAAAAATTTCCATCAACTAGTAATACATAAAGTGAACGATTATTTTACAACATCTTAAAAAAGATAAACACTTAAAATCAGACCAAAGAAATATCATCTATACCTATGTATACATAGGGAAGTATATAGATATAGAGATGAGTACTTCTCCGGGAAGTTTTTGCGTAGTGTGTACTACGTAGAGTGCAGTGGCGCGTGACATGGGATCTGTCCACGATTTCATTCTGTGACTTAATCGTGTGGTTCGGATCGTCTTGCGTCGTGTGTCCTCGTGAAAGTCTGCACACTATACAAAACTTCACTACTTCTCAGCCTCAAAATAAATACCCTCCGTCTCATGATATGAGTTATTTTAATTTTTTTTTGGTTTCCCTAAATATAAGTCTTTCTCACATCTCAATATAAGATTTAATGCATTGTTTTCACTTTCACACTAAACAATGCAATATTATAAGTCATTCCCAAAAAATAATACAATATTTTGCCTTAAAATACTAAAAGCAACTCATTTATGATTTCTTTTTTAATCTGTGTGAAAAGTCCAAAAGGACTTATAATACAGGACGGAAGGAGTATATTCTTTTTAAATTTTATAATACCAATAAAACATTTATTACAATTTTTCTTTATTAGTATTATCATTTCATCAGCTTTTTAATATGGATACTCAAAAAATATTTCAGACATTTTTCATTCAAACAATACTTTTTAAACCGTATGAAAACTCTAAAAATAAATAAATTTATACATAGAAGATTCATGCCCTTAGAGATTGCGTGTGGGCCAGGGAAGTTTGGAATATCTGTGTTCCAGCCGAGGGTCGCTCTCAATTTTTTGCAATGCCAACCACAAGGCAATGGATAACATGGAACCTCGGTAGACAGCAACGGCAACATTCCGGTTCTGAACACTGGAGGTACCTCTGGAAGGAGACCCTTTATGGGATTTGGACGTGGAGAAACAAGAGTATATTTGGGTCGAGGGATGAGGAGAGACCACCTCCCTACGTACTAGTGGCTAAACACAAAGAGAAAAGCGAAATCTTAGTTAGTCTGCAAATAGATTGAAATGTGTAAAGGTTTACGAATTGTTTTCTTTTTACGATTTGTTTATTGTAAGTTCTCGCTATAAAATTTGAAAGCGAGATTAATAAAAGAGATTACTTTGAGGAAAAAAAAAAAAAAAAAAAAAAAAAGCATAATTAGTGTATATGGGAACAAAAAGACAATAGGTAAAAATGCATGGATCACACACGTTGCAAAAACAAATGAATTAACTCTGGTTTGTTTGGCTAACCAAACTTTGACCAATATTAGTTAATGCCCTTATTAACTCTCTCTCCTACTAATACCCTTTTTTTTTTTTTTTTTTTTTTTTTTTTCAAGAACTCCTGCCACTTTGAACTACCACCATCATATAAAACCCCAAACCCCAACCCCCCAAAATCACTTTGTTTCAATTTAGTGAACATCTTGTTTAGGTAGCCAAACACAACCCCTTTTTTTTCCCCTTTGTTTCAACACCAACCCAAACCATCATTTTCATAAATCTCTGACAAAAACCCAGAAATAAAAAAAAATAAAAAAAAATAAAAAAAAACACAGAGAAACAGAGTGATCTGTGTACTGTGTGTGAGAGAGAGAGAGAAAGAGGAAATTAGAATGAAGATGAAGAGATCACCATCATTTTCATCTTCATCATCATCATCATGCATTGAGTCATCTCCTCCAATAGCAATTAATAAACCAAAGAGCAAAAGCAAGAGAAATTACAGTACAAGTAAAAGCAGAAGCAACAGCAGGGCTAAGAAAATTGTTGATCTTCAAAACCAAGAATCAAACCAGAATCAGATCAATCCCCCTCCTCCTGATACACCTTCTTCTCGTGGTAATGGAAGAAGGAGCTCCAATTTCAGAGGCGTCACCAGGTGTGTTTTTTGTGTTTCTTCTTTTTTATCTTTATTAAACTCAGAGAAAGGTGTATTACAGAGTTCCGTTTTGTTTTTTTTTTTTTTTTTTTTTCCGTACACATTCACGGTGGAAAATAACTTACAAATCACATTTCTTTTTTTTTTTCAAAGAAAAATGTTATGTTTACCATCAAATCAAATGATCACAACACACTTCACACCACGGACTATTATAATTAATGATGTGAGATGATGGATATAGCACTGTTTATTTATAATTAATAATGTTTTGTTAACTTTTTATTTTTTTATTTTTGACGAAATGTTTTGTTAACTTAGAAATGAATTTTATATAATGATAAACGACCGTAAAACCATGATGTGGTCACTTGTGTTAAAAAACAAGAAGAAATGCTAATTTCATAACAATATAACTCAATATACGATTTATGTGGATCCCGCATGATCAATGGAATCAAAACAAATTTGGTAGTGTAATTTTATAAAACAGACTAACTAAGAACCTTTTATATTTTTAAAAAGAAGCTTTGTATGTTTTTTAAGGACTTTATCTGTAACACCACACCCCTTCACCCCACCACCCCCGTGTGTCACACCCCACCGTTGTTCACGTGCTATGTAGTAGTATAATAAGTAGTATAGTACATGAAATGTTTTTTTTTTTTTTTTTTTTTGTTGAGAAACAGTACATGAAATGTTGGGTGGTGAAATAAACTTAATAATAATAATAATAATTAATAATAATAACAAAACAAAAAAAAAAAACAATAATTAATGGAGTAATAAATAAAGAAAATGCAGGCACAGATGGACCGGGAGATATGAAGCACATCTATGGGACAAGACCACTTGGAATAGCATTCAGAACAAGAAAGGACGCCAAAGTTTGAAACTCTCTCTTTTTTTTATTCATTTCATTTTATTTTTTATTTATATCACCATAATTTTACCGAGATATAAAAAGACTTGTGTACCACCCTGAATCAACGCTTGGAAAGTCGATAATCAGACTTTTCGAATATGATTTTTGAATATTGATTCAGTATGGCTTGCAAGTACTTGTGCTCCGTAAGTTCAATATGGTGAAAATAGTTACCAATTTTTTTTAATGATCTAACTTTTTTTTTAATCTCTCTATATATTTTTTATATAAGAAATCTTTTTAACTTGAGGTTTTCTTTTTTTCTTTCGGAATTTTATTTGTAACAAAACAAATTTAATGGGAACCATACCTACTATGCATTTACCGACTAAATCGACCATTGAAAATTTGAATCTTGAGATAAAAACCGATTACTCAAAAATCGATGCTCATATTTGAGCTTTCGACATTTAAAAAAATAAATTGATTCTTGACTTAATATTCGATTATCTAAAGATCAATTCAGTGTGTGCATCATTAAAGGTGTTGTAAGTAGATAATCCCTTCCCTTTCCTTTCCTTTCCTTTATTAAAATATTTTTAAAATGAAGGAGATCTGCAATGTTTTACTTTATAATTATTTTTTCTCATTGTCAGTAATTGTTTTATCATTGTATGCTGGTTGGATTTCTTTTGCTGACTCCATTTTTTATTTTATATATATTATATCTGACGGTCGTAATCTCTGTCGTTTCTCACATATGGCTATCGCTTTCGTCAATGCTGCCAGTATACTTAGGTAAGCATTTTTACATACTTTTTGCCTTTTTTTTTTTTTTTTTGAAACGATATATGTATATTATCATGTTTGTTTCACCATTTTATTGCTATTCTAGTAGTATTATTTATTCATGTTCAAGTCTCTAGTCCAATATTACATGCTGCTCTCCTTCAAAAATAAAATAAAATAAATTATATTACATGCTGCTCTGTTTTAAATTGACCTTTTTTCATTTTTATTTTTTCAACACATGTCTCTTTTGAGGTAAGCTCGATTTGTACCTACAAATATAATGATAAAAAAATATAAAAAAACAAGACATTAAACACAGCTGAATCAATGGTTGTTGTAGTGGTTGAGTTTGTTACTTTATACTGTTATAAACTTCAAAAACAAAACGTGTGTGTCTATGTATATATATATATATATATGAGTCTGGATCTTGTATAATGAACATTTTCCATGATTCCTTCGTTGAGATTGAAAATTCATTAGTTCCGTTGATAGGTTCTAAGCGTAGAAAATATCTACACAACGGTCAAATTTTCATCTAACAGAAGGAATCAATGGGGATCCGCAAGGTCGGAGATACATATTAAGTTTACGGGGGCTAACCCCATCCGTGACAAAAGAAACTATTTTACATTAAAAATCTATTTGTCCAGTGTAATTAACAAAATTATCTTAATACAATACATCCAATGATCTTTATATAGTTCATTAGTCTATTCTAAGTTAAGAAATCTTGCCTTTGTCCTCCGAGATCGGAACTCATATACATGCATCTAAAGGTTTAAATAATTAATTTTGTTATCAAATGACAGAGTAAGGGTCACCATGCATGCTCTCCACCGTTTTTTTAGCTATAGCATAGCCTTATTATTTAGTCAAAGTAGTTAAAGATGATGCTAGAAACATAACGGTGACGTCATAATAGCCGGTGACACAATACATTTTTATACAACGATCAATAATGTAAAAGGTGTATTATACCGTTCGTTTTGACACTACCGTTATGATAATATTATTTCTTGTTCATTCATAAATGTGTTCGAAAACTGGTTCAAAATTCAATAACCAAGTGGAATGAATTTAAGGTATAACATTATTTTCTAGTAAAAAAAAAAAACATATCAGATCTGATATGTCACACACATTAAATCAGTACTGTAGCAACCCCATTTTTTTCCCCATCAAATTTTTCTTTTTATCTCGCTAAATTGTGGGCGTCAATTATATTGAATGCAGGGGCATACGATAATGAGGAAGCAGCTGCCCGTACTTACGATCTAGCGGCTATTAAATACTGGGGCCCCACAACTATACTTAACTTTCCGGTACTTATGATCAAACACCCTATCTTTATTTATTTAATTTATTAATTTTTCTCAGAAGAAACACCCTTCATATGAGCATAAGGCTCATCCTGCGGTAGTTAGCGCTTAGGTTTCTACTGGCTTGTTGAGAGGTCAGGGGTTCGATCATAAGTTCCCTCGCTTCGTTTGAGAAAAAAAAAAAAAAAAAAAAAAAAAAAAACCCCTTCATATCTCTTGGCGAAGAAGTAATTCATACTTCATAGTAATGCTGAATGAGAAAATTCATTTGTATCCAATCAAAATCACGATAATTGTTAGTATTATGAAACACCCTATAAACCATCTCATAGCGAAGTTGTATACAACACAAAAATAAAAAGGAAGAAAATAATAAAGCTATGTATCGTGTTTTGATAGGATGTAAATGAATTTATTTGTTCACGACACCCTTCCATTTTGTCATTTTGTGCAGATAGCTTTTGCCCAAAATTTACTCTACCTATCAGTTCAATACTTCAATTCTATATGAGAAATCAATGTAATTGACTTTTAACTAGGCAAGGCAAGTATGACAGTTGATCAACTGAAAACCGATATGTGATTCACTTTAAAATGATCAATAGCAGTGTATTGTTTACAGCAGTAAGTTTATTGTGATATCACTAGATATTCAATGTCGAATCTCACTGTTAAAGTAGTTGAAAGTTGATCTAAAGTAAGGGGGATTGGCAAAAAAGGGACAGTCAACCATATTTGCGTTTTAAGAAAGAAAACACCATCAAATTTTTTGCGTTTTAGGTGTTTTGGATCCAAACTAAACCCTATTGGGAAGGGTGATTCGATAGGGGATTACTGGCCCCTTAAGATCGTGCTGCATTTGTGGAAAAAATGGAAGAAAATGATGGTCAAAATATCACCATGGGTTATTTTTGCCAAAAACTTTAGTGAAACGGATTATTTTTGCCATTACCCCAGTAAAAAAAAAAAAAGGTTGAACACTGAGAAATTCCTTTTTTCTATTACTAAAGAAAGTTATTATAAATTGCAAACGTTGCGGTAGTAACTAGTAAGTTGATTATAACAGCGATTTACGTTTACAAATGTCTCAAATATTAGCAGATTGAAACATATGCAAAAGAAATACAAGACATGCAAAAAATGAGCAAGGACGAGTTCATGGCATCCCTACGTCGAAAAAGCAGTGGATTTTCTAGGGGAGTTTCAAAGTACCGAGGTGTTGCCAGGTTAGATCCGGCCCCGCCTTCTTCTTTAATAAGAGTTATAATGATTTTTGTTTGCACATTAAAATAATAGCATTAGATATTGTAATACATGATAAAACTATTTAAACATAATATTCAAATCGTTTAGATACTAACTATAATCATGTATCAGAATCGTTCAGATACCCTTAAATACATGATAAAACTATTAAACATAATATTCAAATCCTTCAGATCCTAAACGATAATCATTTGTTTCAGAATCTCTAAATTTTGTGCCATTTCAAATTGAGAAACCTCAATGAATATTGAATTAGTTATCTTGTCAATTGACATCTCAAGTATTCATGGTTTCTTCTATTAATTTGTCTATGTACCTTTTGCAAAGATGATTGTGTAACCTCTTTTGTGTACTTGTATAGCGATAATATCTTGAATTTCTCAACAGTATTACAGCTCTAAGATTTCATAGCCTTGCCTGAGGATGTCACTTTCTATTGTTGATTGCAATGGAATCGAAAATACCTATTTTCATTACCTCCGGAAATCGATTTAATGAAAATTGATAAAAACACACCGCCAAGCCCCACCCCATCTTACCACACTCTTACCCCACCCTATCCCACCTCACCCCTTACCACACAACCCACCCGCGACACCCATCCTAAAACCTTAACATGTGCCCATATCCTACCTCACCCCAAACCCCCACCCTACGCTCCCTTGAACCCTCGCCGTACTATGCACCATCATCCACCTCACGCCTGCACCATTCTACCCCACCTTATCTCACTTCACCCCAACCTACCTTACCAACGGCCCGACATTATCTCATTCCTATCCTTACACCACCCTCCCCACCCTATCTCACCATACCCTAATACTACTCTCCCTACCCTACACACACCCCACTCCACCTCACCCTTACACCAACCCAACCCTCATTCCATCTTACACCACCCTACCATTCCCAAAAATCCTCTCTACCCTACCATTGCTTACAACTTATCCCCCAACTTACCCCATCACCCACACTGCACCTTATCATGCGCTCCTAACCTACTCCACCATAACGTACCCTACCCTAACTTCCCTTACCAAGAATCCCCACCCTATATCACCTTGAACCCTCCACCTTGATCCCACCATTCCCATCGCCACCCTACCTCACATCACCTTGTCCCACTCATCCTATCCCACCCGACCACCCTACCTCTCAACCCACACTCACACTACCTTACCCACCATACCCTACACTTACCTACCCACCATACCTTGCACTTACCCTCATTTTACCACCTTACCCTACCTCAAATGCAGTGTAATACCTTCATTCAAATTTCATTCCATTCCATTTAATTCTATCAAAACAAACTTGCCACAACACAACCATCACCAAAATCCAAACCATGAGAACCAATGCTCCAATCAAAACAACGTTGGCTTTAATTATGACAAGGGTGTCCTTGTCTGGAATCCGAAAAGCATGCTCCGATCCTAGCACTATCACCTTTCTTTTCCAAACAGATTTTGGTTGTTTAGGTCAACTGATGATTCACCTTCAAGGGGTGATGTATATTTAAACACTGTGTTTGGATTGACACATTCAGCTTTAATGTATTTCTTTTAAAGGTTCATTGTGTAGAGAATCAAAGCATGGATTTATTCTTACTCTAGAAACGTCAGATTCTAAAGAATTTTGGCATCACACTTTACTAGGAACTAGAAAGTATAGCAAAATTCCAACAGAGTATCTCTTAGAAAACTTACACGATACATTAACGTCACGTGTGCCAAAAGAAACACATATGTTTTGTCTTTTTTAATACGTGACCCTCAGCTAATAAAATCAAAATTACGTCCAGATAACTTGTCAAAGGTTCAATTATCACAAATAAATAAAATCCCAATATGGACTTTTGATATTTGCAGGCATCACCACAATGGACGATGGGAGGCGCGAATTGGACGTGTCTTTGGAAGCAAATACTTATACTTGGGAACTTACAGTATGTATTCCCCTCCCTCTACTTGCTATTTGATTACTTGTACACTTGTTGCAGTTGCTTTTTATTTATTTTTTGAAATAAAGATATGTCACAGAAGTTTTTCTGTAAATCTATGTATAAGTTAAATCCCTTATATGAAAATATTCTCTTATTTTTAAATCTGGCAGCCAAAACTCTGACAGATACCTAAACAACCTGATAAGATTCTCTCGTCCTAATAAGCTGAAAATGTGGAGCTATCCCTTATTGGCTGGCTGTTTCCTTCACAATTAACTAACATTATCTCAAATCTTGGATAACATTATAATTATAATATTCTTACTTTTTGTTTCATGGATGTAAACCCAGTTTGGACCCATGGTTGAACAGGGCAACAACCAATCAGATTAGTTGATTAGCTTTTGGGAGTCTTTAGTGGCACCACACCAAACCTATTTTTGGGACACCACAGTGAGGTTCAACCGTTGGAAAGTCGAAACTCACATCCCGGTGTGGTGTCACGATACATGTTGTGTGGTGCCATTAAATGCTCCCTTAACTTTCTTAAGAAATATTGCCTACGAGACATGTCCTAGTGCCAAAGGCATCAACCCGGGTTTTCATTTCAAATCCCGCTCTATGCGATATTTCAAAGTTGACCGTATGTAGTTAAACAAGATGAATTCTGAGCTCCCCTAGTTAATGAAATGGAGATTTTGGGAGGAGGTAAAAGTAGGATAATTATATCATTTGATGTTATAGTATACCTCTTATTAGCCATTGATTGCGTTGTTAGTGACATTACACCGAGCACAGCTATGTGGCTATACAATGACAATCGACTTTCAAAAAAGAGAGTCATCACAAGGAATCTACTTTATGGGTATTCAACTTTTGAAAGTCGAATGTAAGCTCAACATTCGACTTTACAGAGACCGAATGTCTATTTTCGACCTCTGTAAAGTCAAACCTAACCCAAAGTGTGGTCGTACGGTAGATTCATCATAGAGCCTTTAACAACACCCTTTGAAAAATTGATCGTTTCATCTGGTGTCATGGTAGAAATTCAGTTGTGCCATCAAATGCGTTCGAATCAGCTATGTCCTTAGTTAGATGATTGATCATTCATGTTCTATTTTTCTTTCTTTCTTTTAGGTACTCAAGAGGAAGCAGCTATGGCGTATGATAAGGCTGCAATAGAGTACAGAGGTCCTAGTGCAATCACAAATTTTGACATCAGCGGTTATCCAGACAAATTGAAAGAGTATCAACAGCGAATGGAACAGGAAAATCCCATTCCCCGCAGTTCCTCCTCCACTGATATCACACAGGCAATAACACAAACAGAACATGTGCAGGAGCATCAACAACAACAACAGAACACAGAAGCAATTGATGCACAACAAGTCATGGATGAGATACCTTATGAAGAAGAATCGCAGCCAATGATGTTGATGATGGATCCTTGTGATGAGCATGAGCATCCATGGAACATGTGCTTGGACAGTACTGGATTCAACAACTCCTGCTTACCGATTGACGTCCCATTTGAAGAGCCTGTAGAATTACCTGATCTGTTTGCTGATTCTGGATTTGATGAAGAAATTGACTTTCTGTTTGATTTCCCGGTAGTCGAGAATCAGGATTATCTGTCATCCGGCAGCACATTGTGTGGAGTACAAGAGGAGAACTCGCCGCGTAAAGAGGGAGGAGAAGCAGCTGAATCTTCGTCTTCTCCATTGTCTTCTGCATCTGTTTGCACCATTGCTTGATCTTCTTTCAAGTGTTGGCATTTACCCTCTGCCATCAAACAATTTAATTATTTTTATTTCGAGTGTGTGTGTGTGTTTTTTTATTAAAAATTATTGGTTTAACCCTGGTGCTAGTGGCCCGACAGCTTCGGGTGGTTAGTCTTGAGTGGCCAACAATCTTTCCGGTGGTTCTTGGTTTGAAAATGTCTCCGTGGTTAGTGTTAGTGGCTCAACGCGCTCATGTGGTTAGCGCTAGTGACCCAACGGCGTTCAGGTGGTTAATGGCTTGAAAATGTCAGTTGTTCAGGTGATTATAGGCTTAAAAATGCCTCAAAAGGTTCCGGATTTGATTCTCCTCAGAATGTGTCATGTTAAGGAGCTTGCCTTCAAGCATTTTATTTTGTTTGTGGCTTAACTCCGGTGCTAGTGGCCTAACGGCGCTCATGTTGTTAGTGCTAGAGCCCAACAATGCACGCTCGTGTGGTTAGTGGTTAGAAAATATCACTTGTTCGGGTGGTTAGAGGCGTGAAAAGGCTTCAAGAGGTTCCAGATTTGATTCTCCTTAAAATATGTCAAGTTAAAGGGTTTTGGGGTCAGGCCTTTACTCTCAAGTAAAAGTGGGGCTTTGTAGGCATCATCCGGACCAAACTCTGGATCAGTTGATTCTGTTAGAAAGAAAAAGGAATTAGCGAGGGTGAAAGATTGAAGATAGGAAAAGTACTTGTCCGTTCTTCGAGTTAAAGTTTCCGATACATCCATAGAAAGGTTTCATTGAACTTATCATGATACACACAAAGTAAGCTTACGTTATGTGTATTATGTGGAAATTCGGTGAAACATTTGTGTGGACTTATCATTTTTGTAAAGTGTCTCTCCTGAAGTGTTTCTTATTCTAGTCTGTCTTTGTCTAGTTTTAGGAAGGTTGTTTTTTTTTTCTTCTGAACAATGAGCAATGTCTTTCTTTACCGGCAGATTAATGTTACTTATGAAAATTTATTTTCGACTACCATTTTTTTTTTTTTTCATTTTAATCTCATTACATAGTTTACCAGTTTGGAATTTACTCTTATGCCCCCCACCCACCTACCCTCTGTTGTTCTTGCCTAGTGTTGCAAGTTTAGGAACAAGAATGTTAGTAATCAAGTTTGCACTATTCGAGCAATACAGAGTCCAAGGTTTCAAGTTCAATCCCCTCAAAGTGCGGGAAAAATATAGATCGGAAACGTTCGCCATAATCTGAAACAAAAGATTGAATCACGGAGTCTCTAAGCTGTAAATAAATGGTACCAAAATCATATAATAATATGTAAGGGAAATAGAACAACAAGTGTTGGGGTCGATACCTAGTTATCACATAAGAATCCCAAAAGTCCCAAAATAAAGAATCACTCACTAATACATCACAAAATAATATATACAGTACATCAAATAATACCCTACCCCGTTTCTCATGACCGGGACTAGAGCTCTATCAACCATGAAGATGCAAGTCCAAACTGCTTCATTATATGTCTTGTACTCAACAAATTCAAACGGCCAGCAAGCAGGCTAATCCAACTAATCTTGCTAACTTTCATCTGCTTCTTCGGTATTCGGATACTCATGAAAAAAATATAAAGTACAAGAGTGAGTATGAATGTTTCGTGAGGAGAGTGTGTATCAAAATTAAACTAAATAAGTCATTAGGCAGACAATGCAAAATTCACATTTGTTTAGTACAAAATAGTAAATATGTTATCTAAATAAAAGTAATAAAAAATGAAGTTGTGATTGTACTGGACACTCTAATTGTACCCGTGACCTACTAAGGGAGGCCCTGAAATAATGATATGGCTCATCTTTGGAACTTTGCCTACTAAAGGATTTCCTAGACTGACTTCGGCATAAATGACAATACTCTCTATTCTAGCCCAGGAGTAGAGCTTGATGTCAGGGATCTCGAGAACTCTTTGCCCTGAGATTGTTGATCTATATTATAGCCCTAGAGCAACCTGATACGTACTTGTAATTGAGTCTAACATTAATTGTAATATTATTCCCATTAATTGAACAAACATTTTACGACATAGGAAAAGTGCGTTTTCAGAGAAGTATTCATCATTCTCGATAAAGTTTCTTTGAGGATTGGGATTCAAGATGTCGTAGGATTGAGATTCATGATGAGATAAGGTAGGTAGGATGCATAGTAAGATGGAGTGAGGTATGGATGATTTGGCGGGTGGGTTAGAAAATAAGGTGTGGGACGAGGCTGAGCATGATAGGATGAGATAATGTAAGAGTAGAGTCCGGTAAAATGAAAGCGTATGCTTAAGGTAGAGTGTGTTTTGTCAATTTTCATTATTTGTCATCTAATATTTTTATTCATTCCGGTTTTATTACATTACTATAAAATAATGCAAGCTATAAAATAAAATGAAAACTAATCCATCCCAACAAAACAAACAAACAACTCCTTCCGTCTCAATTTGTTTGAGACATATTCCTTTTACGGATGTTTCAAAATAAGTCTCATTACTAATATTTAAACTTAAAATTGCTTCTTAAATATCTAAAATGTCCACATATCAACATTTATTGAAAAATGTATGAACAATATAAAAGAAATGTAATTGTAAGTTAGTCATGTTTTTAATGACTAGACAATGTTATAAATGATGTTTCCTTAAATTTCAAGAGTTTCAAAATGTCCCAAACAAATTGAGACGGAAGGAATATAATTTTACATATACTACATCCGTCCTAAAATGTAAACTCGTTTAACTTTTTGAATTTGTTCTAAAATATAAGATAATTTAGAATACCAATGAAGTATTTATTACATTTTTCTTCTTTTTATCCATAATTTATTATATATTCAACTACTCCCTCCGTCCCTCAATATAAGTCCTTTAAACTTTTTTTTGGTGTCCCAAAATATAAGTACTTCTCACATTTCAATACAAAATTAATGCATTGTTTTTAGTTTCACACTAAACAATGCAATATTATAAGTCACTCCTAAAAAAACAATATAATATATTTCCTTGAAATATTAGAAAGTAACTTATTTATGATTTTTCTTAATTTGCGTGAAAAGTCCAAAAGGACTTATAATACGGGACGGAGGGAATACTTTCCAACTACAACATCCCTCCCAAAATGTAATCTCATTTAGCTTTTGTTTTTGTTCTACTATATAAGTTCATTTAGAAAACCAATGAAACATTTATTACATTTTTTTTTTTCCTTTTACCCCTCATTTATTATATACTCATCAACTTTTCAATACTTTGCATTCATAACAATCAAAGGTCATTTTAGACTTTTTAATCAAAATTAATGATGTATAACCAATTGAACCAACTTTTTTAATCTGTGTGAAAAAATCTAAAGCGGTTTACATTTTGGGACGAATGTAGTATTACATTAATGAGAGTCAAAAGGTATTCCTTGACTTTTATCACCAAAATTAATGATACTTAACTACTTTCTTAATCCGTGTAAAAATGTTTAAACGGATTTATAATTTTTAGGACGGGTATTACATAAAAACATGGGCATTTTATATTTTTGAAGTTTCAATTTCTTATGTAAACTATACTATTCATAGATATTTTCTATGTTTTATTCAGGAAAAACAAAAGATATTTACTATGTCCTTTTTTTTTGGCCGACTTAGGAGAACCGTGACAATTATAAAGAGGTTTTTTATATGAAGGGTGGGACTTCTCACCACCGACCACGTCAACACGTCACAATCATCCTTTTGACAAATTTTAAGATACAAAACAATGTTAAAAGTTTATATCAAATGACATAAATTATAATAATTCATTTTCAATATTTTACACACGATACAAATATATTATATGACTCTTAAAAATGTATTATATGAAAGAAAATAAAAATAAAATATTTTAATATATGACACTTGATACAAACTTTAAAAAATTTCTACAACGGTTACCATAAAATCTCTCATTTTTAGAGTTTGAACTCGGTCCTCTACTACATGTCTCTAGGATGATAAAGCCAGTGATACGTCTCAAAAAAGAAATTCAAAAAAAATTTAAATATTTCTGTTGAAAGGTTAGCTCGTATTCGAATTTCGAACCACACGTGTGAAATAAGAGAAATTAAACTGTCACTATAACACCTAATCAATTTAAACTTTTGAGAGGGAGGGAAATGCAAATAGATTATTACGATGCAGGAGGAGAACGATAGAGAAGCTGCATCATGCGCAAGAACATCCTGACCACACACAGTTTACGCCACGTATGCAATTCCTATTGAGGATGAAAATCGCAATGGTCAGAGATGTTCTTAGCGTATACTGTTTCTCTATCGTTTCTCTCTGCGTCGAAATAACTCATGCTAATCTATGTTGCACCGACACCGACACCGACACACTGGCACTTATGACAGACACAGACACGCGACACGGCAACTTTCAAAATATATAGGACACGACACGCATGGGGACACGTATATATATATATATATATTATATATATATAAAATATATATATATATATATATATATATATATATATATATATATATATATATATATATACAAAAAAATATATAAAAATACAAAAAAATACAAAAATACAAAAAAATATAAAAAAATATAAATAGCCAAGTAATAGAACGCATTCTCTGTGTGGGACGTGTCCTCTCCGTGTCGCCTCCGTGTCCTCGACGCTGTCCCCAGGCGTGTCGGGGGCGTGTCACTGGCGTGTCGGTTTTAAAATTTAATTTAACATTATTTTAAATCAACCGACACGCCGTCTCGACACTGCTGCTGTCGGCAGCGCGTCGGACGCGTGTCATCGTCTTGAACGCGTGTTTGATACTGGCCAGACGTTACCCATATTGGAGTGTCGGTCTGAACATAGATGCTAATACTCCCTTTTAGCAAGTGAGGTCATGCCAATTGACATACCCCCCTGTCCCCATCACTGAGTCCACTTGACACAGTAAAGAGTTAAGTAAAGCGTTTGATTGTTTCTTCTTGCTTTGCTTCATTGCTTTGGTTTGAACAAAGTCGTCTCTCTCCCCTGTGCCTTTTTTTTTTTTTCTCTAAAATTTTTATCACCATTTTTTTTCATTAGAAAACAGGAAATCAGAAAATTTGAAGTGCTGCGTCGTGGTACTAGTATTCAGGATGGCAACATGCTCTGAGGATGCTTCTCTTCCTAGCCGGAGGTATTTGTTTCTTCTCCATTTTTGGATTTCACCACTTAGAATTATTAGTACTCAAGTGTATATATATTTCTGTCTATCTTTTCATTTCATGTTCGAGTTGCCATATATTTTTAATTCATGTTTAAACCATTTGGAAATGGGGCTGATACTAGGAATTAGGCGATCTGTTTGTTTGTTTAATTGATCCTGTTCGTTCTATGTTTATTTTGCAAAGTTTGCAGATCATTTGTCTGCATTGTATACAGTACAGATTCGAAGTATTCTCATTCTTTGATTTAATGCACAACATTTCGAAAATTGTGATAGGAATAGGAGTGTGCTGGTAAACTTTTATGCATTTTGGTCAAACAGACTTTATAGACATGTTACATTGAAGAAATCTGATCTCGAGATTCAGATTTTAAGAATAAACAAAGAATAGAACTGAAACACTTGAATCTCAATTGAACAACTGAAACGAAAAGGAAACTACGAGAATGGAGCAAGTAAAAGTTGGGAACAGAATCTTTATTCATTTAATTGAGATTACAAAAGAGGCAGTACACTTGTATTCATAAAATCCTCAAGCTCAAGCGGATACAACGTCTATGAAAAAAAGTACAACTAACTTTTACACTAAGGTGTTCGATCTAGTCCCCTGAGAAGTACATTACATACAACTACCGGCATTCTTCTTGTGCTTCTCATAACTCGATTATGATCAGGAAAATTATGAACAAGTCAGCTAGTTCTCATCTTTGAGGCTCAGCATTATCACAGCTACTTGAATCTCTGGTTTGCTATCATCAAGTTGGTTTGTTGGCTTGCTTGATGATTTCAACATACATAAGGCTCTGCTAAATTAAGCCTGCCTATATTATTTTCTTTGTATTCTGTGTTGGAATCCTTTTTTATGAAATGAGGTCATAAGTTGAAAGTAAATAGGTCAAGGTTACTGTTTCTCAAGCTTTGGATATTCTGGTTCCTTGATTTTTAGTTTGTTTAGATGTCCATGATTTAAAAGTGTGCTCGTCTAATCTTACAACTGGTGATATGACTTTACTGCATCCTCCAGTTTCTGTTCTGAGCTTGATTTCCTTCTCTTGTTGGTGTGATACATAGCAGAGTCTTTTCTTAAATTTCCATTGGTATATGGGGGGCTTTGTAAAAGGATGATACTTTAATGCATAGCAGAGTCTTTTCTTAATTTTGTTGGGCTTCCATAATCCTTTTATCTTCTTGAAGTTCTTCCCCTCCCCTCCTATGGCAAGCTTGGTATTACAAAAAGAGAGTTTCAATTTTTTTTTTTAGCTTCCATACTGCTAATGTGCCTATATCTCACTAAAAAAATCCGGGAACTTGCTGATTTTAACCTTGTTTCAGAAGTGATGTACCGCTGCTTTCTTATATTCTTTATCTCAATTTTCTACCTGCAGATTACTAGGGAAAATTGCTCTTGTTACTGGAGGGGCCACAGGTATAGGTGAGAGTATCGTACGTCTGTTTCATAAGCACGGTGCAAAGGTCTGCTTTGTTGACATTCAAGATGACCTTGGCCACAAGTTGTCTGCTAGTCTAGGCGATGACAATGGCGTATGTTACTTTCATTGTGATGTGACACTAGAGGATGACGTGAGTCGTGCAGTTGACCTCACTGTTGAAAAGTTCGGCTCATTAGATATTATGGTGAACAATGCTGGGATATCAGGTAATCCTTGTCCAGATATACGCAACGTAGAGCTCTCCATGTTCGACAAGGTGTTTGATGTCAACGTGAAAGGCGTGTTTTTGGGAATGAAGCATGCAGCTCGCGTGATGATCCCTTTAAAGAAAGGGTCGATAATTTCTCTCTGTAGCGTTTCGAGTGCACTTGGAGGTGTAGGGCCTCATGCATATACAGCTTCTAAGCATGCTGTTTTGGGTCTCACTAAGAATGTAGCAGCAGAGCTAGGTAATCATCATATAAGAGTAAACTGCGTATCTCCTTATGCCGTTGCAACAAGCTTAGCTCTTGCTCATTTACATGAAGACGAGAGGACCGAGGATGCAATGGAAGGATTCCGAGCATTTATTGGTAAGCATTCAAACCTACAAGGCGTAGAGTTGACGGTTAATGATGTCGCCAACACCGTGCTTTTCTTAGCTAGCGACGAAGCACGATATATAAGTGGGAGCAATCTCATGGTTGATGGAGGCTTCACAAGTGTGAATCACTCTCTTCGCGTATTCAAATGAAAATACCTGAGATTTGGAAATACAGTCAAATGAATTCATATTAATTGTATTTTGTCATTCGTTATGCTACAATTGTTTTGTTGCTGACGGTAACATCACCCTTTAGAATAACACATTGACTACCATACTTTTCCAGCCGTATTATTGTCTCAATTAACAGAATCTGTCTTGTATAGTAAAATGCGTTTTATTTATTTATTTATAGAATACTCAAATTGCCATATAAAAAATGTGTAATGTATCATTAATTAATAGACCTAACAATACAATGAAAACAAGAATACAACCAAATGCATTTGATACATTACAATAAGGTGCAAGTACACTGTAAGAACACCAATTAATGTGGATTCATTAGGCTATAGCATCAAATCTCAGGCATTTTCATCTGAATACACGAAGGAGTGATTCACACTTGTGAAGCCTCCATCAACCACGAGATTACTTCCACTTATATATCTTGCTTCGTCGCTAGCTAAGAAAACCACGGCGTTGGCGACATCATTAGCCACAACACTAAGCCATGTAGGTTTGAATGTTCACCATAAAATGCTCGGAAACCCTCTATTGCCTCCTCGGTCCTCTCGTCTTTAGGCATATGAGCGAAACACATTCTTGTCGCGACGGCATAAGGAGATACACAGTTTACTGTTATATGATGATTACCTAGCTCTGCTGCTACATTCTTAGTCAGACCTACAATGGCATGCTTGGAAGCTGTATATGCATGAGGCGCTAGCCCCCCAATTACACCCGCAATGCTACAAATACTAATCATCGAACCTTTTTTCATTGGGATCATCACGCGAGCTGCATGCTTCATCCCCAAAAACATGCCTTTCACATTGACATCGAACACTTTGTTGAACGTGGAGAGCTCTGCATTACGTATATCTGGACAAGGAGGACCACCTGAGATCGCGGCATTGTTGACCAGGATATCTAATGAGCCAAACTTTTCAACAGTGAAGTCAACTGCACGGCTCACGTCTTCCTCTACCGACACGTCACAATGAAAGTAACATACACCGCTGTCATCGCCTAGACTAGCAGACAACTTCTGGCCAAGGTCATCTTGAATGTCGACAAAGCATACCTTCGCACCGTGCTTATGAAACAGACGTACAATGCTCTCACCAATACCTGCGGCTCCGCCAGTAACAAGAGCAACTTTCCCTAGCAATCTGCAGGTTATGAAAGTAGCTGAATATGAATCAAAGGATAAGAACACAGAATACAAACGGAATAAAAGGGCAACCCGAACCAAAGAAGCATCCGTCTATGTGGGATCCGAAGAAGGGCTGGGCAATATAGGCATAGTAGCCTTAAGTTATATTACTACAGAGTGTTGTTTCCATGATTCGTCTACGTGATATCTGGTCCCATGGACACATCTCTTACCACTAAGTCAAAATTTCCCTTTAAAATGCATAAGGTGGGTTCTGTTGACACCACAAAATATGGTTGGAAAAAAAATTCAAAGTACATAAAAATAAAAATAAAAAACTAAAGAGAATTCATTCTTCGATTTAACGCAGAAGAGAAGAACACATCAAAATAGAGCTAGGAGTGTGTAATTCAATCATCAAATGTAGCACCAAATAAACTTTTTGAATCGGAATAGGTTAAATTGGTACTATAAACATAAATAAGTGATCTGCAAACTTTGCAAAGAAAACAATGAACAGGATCTCAATTAACAAACAAATAAAACTTTGACTATAGATAAACAATACCCTACGCCATTAGAGCTTGGAGAGAGAAGTGCTGAATTAAGAAATGGAGAGCAAAAACGTACGTACCTCCGGCTGGGAAGAGAAGAATCGTCAGAGGAATATGTTGTCATCCTCCTGAATAATACCACAAAGCACTTCAATTGTTTGTTTCCCTCTTTATGATCTTATGGAAAAAAATCAAATGATAACCTTAATTGAAAAACCAAAGGCCCCTAGGGGAGAGACGAAAAACACAATGCTTACAGTTACTCTTCAGTGCAGTGCTGCCCAGTAGAGACCCTCCATTCATTTAAATATCCATTCCATACAAAATTGTGTAAAGGGATAAGGTGTTTTTCTTTTTCTTTTTCTTTTTTTATTTTTATTTTGAGAAAAAAGAGATGTTATTACCCGACATCCGTCTTGGCATCAAGAATTACATCCGATGGATGATTAGAATCATTCGACCCCCGGGTTTAGTACCAACAAGAGTAATTAAGCCTTATCTTAGCTAAGGGATCAGCGGGATAGTTCACCGTTCTCTTAACGTAAGAAAGCTTGAAATCCGCTAAAAAGGTTTATCGACCGGTCTCTCGGATGGTAAATAAAGTATCCCTCTTCCAAACATATACAAAATAAAGATCGCCCATCATTTTATGTGTAAAATGGATTTGCATATTTTTCATTTATATTGACATATGTTAAATGCATTATACTCAACAAAAAGACATTCAACATATCAATGTACATTCAAAGTTTTGTGTAGAAAACAAAGAACCAATGATTTAATTCAGGATTTTACGATTATAACAACAATAATTCAGTTAAAAGTGATTCATGATTGATTAGAACGATACAACCATAATCTAATGACATGAAAACCGAAAAGACCGTGAATTTATCACCGAAAGTTTCTGCAACTTGAGATCGACGCTCCGGATCATGAGAAATTGACCAAGGTTTATTATCTACGATTAAAACAAGATTTTGATGGTGAGAAAGGCTCCGGAAGCGTACGACCGACTTATGGTTCGAAACTCGGGGAACGTATAGTCTGATTTGTGTAATTTCATGTTATTTATAGACACAAAAACCAAGATGGAAATGTTGAGCTAGCCCCCCCCCCCCCCGAAATTTAAGAAATTGCCATATTTTACGTTTTGGTTTTATTATATAGGGTTATGACTTATGCCTTAGTCTAGTTAATAGAGATTGTCTATAGATCTCTCGTTGGTGAAATTTCTTTAAAACTCTATATAAAATCATCTTTCAACAAAATTTCATGGTTGTGATCGTTTAGATTTTGTTTTTATGTTTCCAACATATAAAAATCCGTAAGAAGATATATTGTTGGAGGAATTGACTTTACGTGCGTCTTGGAATTAACTCATCTCTGCGGAATATCTCAATGGTAAAAAATAGAGATGTAGTTGTGACATTATTGTCATTAAGATGGGTATGCGAGTTTTTTTTTAAAAACAAAAATTACCATAACTCAACTCTTTTTAACAAAAACATAGTTTGTCTCAACAGAAAGAAAACACTGTGTAGGTGCGATCTTTTCAAACTTTACATGAGTCATGACAATCGATTTACATCCCATAAAACTCTATAGATGGGCCAAAGGGAGTTCTTTGGATCGTAGATCAACCATTTCTTTTTAAGTAACTCAATAATTCTCCATAAAAAAGGATTTTTTATATCCTCCATTCATGAGCTTAAGCTCATACCTAGTGGTGGGTCCCGTTTGGTTTGATCTGACTGATCCATCAATTTGATCAAACTTAATATTTTATTCACCCATTATCTTATTTACTATTATTTTAATATTTCTCTCACCAATCATTTCACAATCAACAAATAAAATAATATTAATCAATTCATTTTATTCACCACCTACACTATTCAACCATTACTTTATCAATATAATATTTATCTCACCAATCATTTCTTCATCAACACAAATTTTAATACAACATTTCAACCTTATAATCATTACTGTATATTATTTTATTTTATTTTCTCTCTCATGACTCAAATGAATCCAGTCCAGTCTGAAACCAAACGGGGGATGGGTTCGATCCTCGTATAGAGCGTGTGCGTGCGTGAGTTCCTTTCGTTTCCGGGAAGAAAAAAAAAAAAAAAAAAAAAAAATCCTCCATTCATATACCCTTTAAAATAAACAAGTATTCATCTAATATTGACATCACGACAATTCTACTATTGGGCGACGTTTGAAAAAATAAAAATGTAAAATCATCACTTTGTAGAAGTCGAAATATAGTGCATTGTGCCTGAACAATTATATCAGTATCATTACACGTAACGCGCTAAACATGACTCTTTGATAAACCACCTTATCCCTTCACTCAATGAATGAATGGACTGGGATCTCTACTCCTACTCGGCACTGAAGAGTAACTGTGTGTAAGCATATTTCTGTTATCTTATCTGCTGCTTGATTACTTCCAACAAAATAAATTCGCTCTCCCCTCTGCCTTTACTTTTTCGATTAAGTTCATCATTCGAATTTCTCACAGGAATAGAGTAAAACAATTGAAGTGCTTCCTGTGGGTTCAGGATGGCAACATACTCCTCCGACGATTCTTCTCTTCCCAGCCCGAGGTACCTACTTTTTTGTTCTCCATTTCTTGATTCAAGTACCCTGTTGCCAGTTGCCACATATCCACCAGAAGGATATATATATATATATATATATATATATATATATACTATATAAACTTATCTCCCTATATAAAATCATGATTAACTTATATGTATTCTGCGTGTTAATCGAAGAATGAATTCTCTTTTAGTTACTTGCAGTTTCATTCTACTATGAATTCTCTTGAATGTGAATTTTCTGCCCTTTTATTCCGTTTGTATTCTGTCTGTGTTTGAATTTCGAATCCTTGGATGAAAAAAGACCATAGGTATGTATTCTATTTCTATAGGTAGGCTTTGTTAAAACTCAAGAAAGGAGGATGAATGCTCCAAGATCAAAACTAAAACAAGATGAAGAACAGCAGGTTCTTCTAGAAACAGAATAATCGAATTTAGAATGAATTGATGAACCTTACAAAGAATTTTCTCATCAGTCTTATTATCTTCCTATTGCTCTATTGTACTTATATAGACAACACAGCTGCAGTTTACAAGTGTGTAACAAACTAACTGCCAATAACAAACTTCCTAACTAACTGTTTGAACTAGTGTGTGTGATGAAGCAATCCAACTTCTGCTGCCGTGCTGTATGTATAGTTGTAACACCTCCCCTCAAGCTGAAATGAGGTTCAATTCAGCTTGCAATCCAACTTCTGCTGCTGTGTTATCTTCCTCAGTGTTGTTGTAGATGTCTTTTGTAGGATATCTTGGTAATAGCCTCTGTAATGTGGCTCTGTCAACTGGTTTTGTAAGAATATCAGCCAAATTGTCTGTTGTCCGTACATGCATTGGTTTTAGCACCTTTGCTTGATATTTCTCCCTAACAAAATGGCAATCAATCTCTATATGTTTGGTGCGTTCATGAAACACAGGGTTCTCGACTATGTACATAGCACTTTTACTATCACAGAAAAGGGGAACTGATTGTGGATGTGAGATCTGAAAATCTGATAGAAGGTAGAGCATCCATTGTATCTCGCAAGCTGTGATAGCTAATGCCCTATATTCTGCCTCTGAAGAACTTCTGCTTACTGTGTTCTGTTTCTTGGATTTCCATGAAACTAGTGAGTCTCCTAGAAAAAGATTATAACCTGTGACTGATCTTCTAGTTATAGAACATCTTCCCCAATCTGAATCAGAGAAGGCCTTCAATGTAGGAGCATTTGTGGCTGGAAAGAAAAGACCTTGTCCAGGAGCCTTTTTGAGATATCCTGTAATAAGTGTTGTTAAACAGAGGTGGAGAGTCTTCTTTATCTAAGGGTTTTCCAGGATCCATAGGAATAGGAGAAGGTTTGGATCCTAAATGACCAAACTCAGTCAAGAGATCAATGCAGTATTTCCTTTGGTTCATGACAATTCCAGATTTTGATCTAGCAACTTCAAACCCCAAAAAATACTTCAATTCACCTAAGTCTTTAATGGTGAAAGCCTTGTGCAATAAGAATTTGAGTTCTTGGATAATAGAAAGATTCAGACTTCCAATGATTATGTCATCCACATAAACTAAGAGGGCCACAAAATCTTCATTCTGTCCTATGGTAAAGAGACTATGATCATTAACAGACTGTTTGTATCCTGCCTGTATTAGAGTGTGTGTAAGTTTGGCATTCCATTGCCTACTTGCCTGTCTAAGTCCATAAAGGGATTTTGTAAGTCTGCACACCATGGCTGGATTCTGAACTTGTAGGCCTGGTCATAGAAACTTCTTCATCCAAATCCCCATGAAGAAATGCTTTGTTAACATCTAATTGATGCAGGTACCATCCTTTCATAGCTGCTATGCTCATAAACAGCCTGATAGTAGGAATCTTGGCTACTGGTGAGAATGTCTCCAAGAAATCAATGCCTTCGGTTTGTGTGTAACCCTTAGCCACTAATCTGGCTTTGTACCTTCTATGTGAGCCATCCGCTTTTCTTTTAATTTTGTAGACCCATTTACATCCAATGGGAACCTTGCCTGGTGGAAGAGGAACCAATTGCCAAGTGTTTGTCTTATGTAAAGCATCCAACTCAGCTTGCATGGCTTTTTGCCATTCTGGATGTTGAGCAGCAAGTTTGTGTGTAGTAGGTTCTTTGTCTTCATCTATTGATGTAGTGAAAACTTTGTAGGAATCAGAGATGTTGGAATAAGAGACCACATTCTGTATTAAATGTGGTGTGGATGTAGTAATGGTGTGATGGTCTTTCAAGTATTGTGGAGTAGCTCTTTGTCTAGTAGACCTTCTAGTATGAACTGCTATGTTGTCATCAAGAAAATGTGATTGTTCTGTCCAACCACGATCTATGATCTGCTGTGCTGTCTGTTGCATCTGAGCATGTGAATGGCGTTCTACTTGAGCTTGTGGAATGGATATATTAGTATCTAAAGGGTCATTTAGAGTAAGGATAGGCAAAACAAGATCATCATTAAGGTTAGATTCATGATCAGAAAAAGGAAAAACAAATTCATGATGCAGCATCTCTGGATACAAAAAGTTGTCTGGTGTCTAGATCTAGGAAAATGTATCCTTTTGTGTGAGCTGCATTGCCTAAATATGCAGATCTCCTGCTTCTTGCCTCAAATTTGTTAGGAAATCTACGCGGGAACGCAGCGGAATTCAAAAATTTATTTCCTATCGACCCAAGATCGACTTCGTTTAAGCAATAAACAAATAAGCTAAAGACGGTGGTTACCTTGGTTGATCTAAAAGATCGACGCTTTGACCGTCTAGGAGAGTAGTTCTGCATAGAGCCGCCCAAGTGTTCGGCCTCTGCCGCTAGTCCACACGAATGCGACCGCGGAATCCCATCATGGATTGCTATTGGAAAACTCCGGTTGCTAGACCGGCCTTTTTCCCCTCTCTCCAACTCTCTAAAGATGCTCACTATTTTACACAAGAACTATGAGCTCTTGCAATTGTGTTGTACAAAAGAGCTTGACACTCACCTCCTATTTATAGAAGAAGTGGCGCCCCAAGTAGAGTAGAAAGGAAGAAAACCTTTCCCAATAAAATAAGGAAAATATAATTGATTGATTTATCTCATTTATTATAATATCTCATATCAAATAAATCTAGGATATTGTCAATATCTTATATTGAATATTCCCAAGATATTGTCAATATCTAATATTGACTATCTTTATTTTATTACCATAAATCAATATCACATATATGTATTACACAAATAAATCTATATATTATATATATACTCACATGCGCATGCACTGCACTATTGCACACACGCACACTTAAGTATTGTTCATATATATATTAATATCTAATATTAATATTTGGTAACACTATTAATTAAATTGCACAATCCAAGTGTATCTTATACACTTCAATGTGGCGCCCCCTTTAGCCATAAATTGGCTTCTGGAATATTTTTTAATTAATATAATATTATTAATATCTTGTATTTAATTTATTCATAATAAATAAATACCACCATATTAATTTACCACTATAACCTTTATAGTACGAGATAAACTTTCCTTATTTGGTTATCATCTATAACCACATTTTAATCCGCTAGATGTTCTTATGTGTGTGATCCGATAGGCTTCCGAATATGTTGGCCGTAGACACAAAGTGCAAATTACGAAAATGCCCTTCATGCCCTAACGATCACGGGATAACGCCTAGCAACACACCGTGACCCCCCATCATCGGAAGAGTCAAATGCAATGACTACTACCTTTCATGTGAAACAGCTTACCGTGTAACTTACAATCCTATCATTGCCAGTAATAATATCCATACGGTCGTGTCGCCGAGTGTCAAACATTAACGATCGTATCTTATAATCTGGATATCATGCTCTCTCAAGTAACTCGTTTACTCCCACTTTGCAAAGATTCACGAGAGCAAGACATTCCTTATAAGAAGGCCATTTCGGATATTCGATCCCAATCATAGGATACGCGATTCCCGGACGACCAATCATGTATACTCCGCGATGCTTCAAAGATCATACCCAATCACTACCGCATGATCGCCTGCGGGCTGTGGAAAACCTCAATAGTGTCAAAGCATGACAATCCACACCGTGATGCCATGAAGACTCCGGTCCTAAGGATAATTACACAACCGACACATAGTGTGACACTTATCCGTGTAAGTGGGTCGATCCCAACGTCGCGCATTCTCTAATACACGCCCACGTCATACCCAAGTGTCTCTACACTTCGATAGAGCGAGATCTATCCCCGCCTTACTTAAAGATGTAAGACATCTAATACGTACTAGCCTGCTTCATACTATCAATGTCCTGCTTTAATAGTACATCGACCTGTAGAGACATTTAAGTATCAAACTTATTAAAGTGATTAGAGATCTCATCAACCATAATCGCTATCATGGTTTCTCTATCACGCTTTAATACTAAGGACGTTATCATATAACAATTCATAATTGGTTCTTTAAAAGAACATATATATGACAAATGAAAAGCCATTTTAATATATGTATAAACATAAAGAAATAGTAGAAATGATCCGACCTACCGGATCCTCGATGTGATCCGTGATCCGAATCGATCCGAAATTGCCCAAGGACTTGGTCGATGGCACTAATACGACGAGCACCGCGACCACTTAGCTAACTCGTAATTAAGAACCTTGGTATGACCTCAACCCTTAGATAACCCGTATCTAAGAACCTTGGTATACTGAACGCCACAAGGTCCGCTTTCGGAACCTTGATGTTCCGCTTGGAATCCACCAAACACCAACGTGAGAAAACTCACCCAAAGCTTAAAAGCTTCAAATATAATATATATCAAAATTTGTCATTGATTACAATGACTCTTAATGCCTTTATATAGGCTACAGACTCCAAGACTAATTGCTAATCTAGCAATGTGGGACAAAATAACTATAAATAAAAACAATAACAAAAATAAAATACTATCTAACCAATGTGGGATAATAAAAGTTAACTAAAAATAAATAAAAGACTCCAAATAAATTTGACAAGTTTCTTCTCGATGGGAATCACATCATTCCCTCCTGCTCCAAAAGGATTCGTCCTCGAATCAAAAGGATGTCGTAAAATGCACCATCAAGGACAAAACAAAGTCGAACCAACAACGAATATCAATGATATGCCCGGATCAAATACAAGGCGGACATGCCACTTCAAATCAAGATATATCTTGAGATGTTGATGCATACATCACCAAGGAAACCAATGAGTAGTAATCTTGCAGTGCTCAATGCAAATTATTTTCTCGGAGCAAAGAACATAATCATAGGGATTAAGCCGGAATAACAAAGACAATACACCGCAAAAGGATCAATGAAAGTGTGCTTCGTTTTCCATCAATGTCAATCGACAAAAACATCCATAGGCAATATATTGGTTGGATTGGGTGTATCGAGATAGCCCAGCTTGGCTCTCAAATGGATGATCTTCATGAACCTCGCAACGAAGACGAAATAGAACTCGAACAAGTGGTTGGTGAAGTAGGACCATCTGTCCCATCTCGCCTCGATTTTCTCACCACTAATGTGATATCCTCGGTCTGCGTCCACAACATCACACTCCATTTCATTCTTTAGCTCCACCACACCTCCACTCTTGCCGTTTTTCACCTCGCTCAATATTTTCTGCTTCCACCAATTTCACATCAGAATCGCACTCTATCTATTTCCATGGCCTTAGAATCCCTATTTGAAAATCACATTGTTTCATGCAGGGGTAGGGATTCCAATACATGCTTCTTGCCACCAAAAGAAAAAGAATAAGCGAGTCCGGGACGACATTATGGCGTACATTATGCAAAGACAACCATGATCTCCCAAATATCAAATGTACATCACTCGGTGGCACCACATCACACGAGACAACAAACTTATAACTTCCAATGGACACTGGAACCCGTGCATACCGTGTAACTTTAACCCGATGGTTTTCCACAACAATGTAGTAGGGTGATAAAGTCTTTCCGTCCATAAGTTTAATTCCTTAACCACATCTTTACTAATTAAATTTTCCTCTTCATCGTGATCAATACACAACTCATATTCATAATCTCCAATAAAACATGATGTGTAAAACAAGTTGTTACCTTGACCAACACGGTTACCTCTACCACCACGATCACCTCTACCATCATGCAGGTTATCTCTACCACCACGGCTAAATTGCTCGGCCACTCCCTTTAACATATTCCTCATCTTATCCATCATATCATCAAAACGTCGTTTCATTTCTAAGTGTCGATCCATCACATCATTCAAATTCGAAAATAGGCATCCATAGACTCTCCATTACTCAAGATCGAAAATCGCCAATAGGTAGCACACGACAAGTATCCGTAATGTCCAAACAAAAATATTCGATGTTGATTTTTTTGAGAGGTGTACTAGAATCACGGGTGTGATTAAAATCACACCTGTGTGTTAAGCCCACGTAAATTTGGCGACTAATTGTTTTTGTGTTTTTTTTTTTTTTTTTTTTTTAAAGCTTAACCAATAAAAAAATTCGGTTAACAAAAACAAACAATCACTTGGCTTAGGCAGGCGGCCGCAAAGGAAGAAGAAGTGTCTTGGGGTAGAAAAAATTTGGGAGGGGGAGATGAAAATTATGCGGCCGGTCAAATTGGGGTAGGAATTGCGGTGATGATGATGATGCAAAAGGATCAAGTTTTTTTTTTTTTTTTTTTTTTTTTTATTGAACAAGAGTTGCTTGGGAATCAAAGAAAACAAATTAGGTCAAAGAAGGTCATTGGAATTGCGGGCCGATGCAAAGATCAACTTTTTTTTTTTTTTTGAATAATAAGAACAGGAAAAAAAAGAAGTGGCGCAGAAATAAGAAAAAAATAATAATAAAAGTGGATATTTGGATACCGTCGGTGACTAGCTCCGATACTAACCGATGTGATCCGTGATCCGAATCGATCCGAAATTGCCCAAGGACTTGATCGATGGCACCAATACGACGAGCACCGCGACCCTTAGCTAACTCGTAACTAAGAACCTTGGTATGACCTCAACCCTTAGATAACCCGTATCTAAGAACCTTGGTATACGAACGCCACAAGGTCTGCTCAGAACCTTGATAAGTTCCGTTTGGAATCCACCAAACACGGGTTTGGAATCCACCAAACACCAACGTGAGAAAACTCACCCAAAGCTTAAAAGCTTCAAATATAATATATATCAAAATTTGTCTCATTGATTACAATGACTCTTAATGCCTTTATATAGGCTACAGACTCAAGACTAATTGCTAATCTAGCAATGTGGGACAAAATAACTATAAATAAAAACAATAACAAAAATAAAATACTATCTAACCAATGTGGGATAATAAAAGTTAACTAAAAATAAATAAAAGACTCCAAATAAATTTGACAAGTTTCTTTTCGATGGGAATCACATCAGATCCGCTCCAACCCGATTGGGTTTAGGACACTATTCCAACAATCTCCCACTTGGCATAAAACCAATCACTCGCACACACAAGACCAAGTTGAAACACAAGAATCTCATGCAATACTGCAAACCACCCTAGCCGTAAACGGATCGCTATCCGTGGGGACTCAAACTATCTTCATATCACGTTCCAAATGATCAAGTCAAAGGAACCGCCTCAACACACACACGAATCTCTGACGACCCTGGTCCTCGCTTCAAGCAATAAATCCACTTACTATATCGCCTATAGTGAAAAGGTGGAAGAACTGTACAAGGTTCAAGAATGAACCTTCTAGATCCATGTGTCGCTCCCGCCGCTAGCCTAAGGCACTACTTGTGTTTTGGCTAAGTTGTAGAGTTCTGATGACCCATAGGCTAGAACATTTCCACCTCATCAGTATCACTTAAACAAAGTGATCGCAAACCTGCATCGTAGCTCCCACTCACCTTCATAAGACTCGGGATATACGCCTGTATATCTACGTTTATTTATTTCCAAGTTTCAATAAACTAGGAACCTTTCCTTAACTTGTTTAAGGATATTCTCGACATTCACCAGATTTACTTTCATACTTGCTCATGACTCTTCATAAAGTGTGAACATCTGACATAACTTTTATGATGGTTCCTATCGCAGTAACAAAAGAAACCTTCCATAAGCATCATCTTTCACCTTATCTTTAGGACAAACGTCCTAACATAGATAGATCTTGAGAACACTGGCTAGCAGTATCCCCGTCGCGATCTATGCTAAGCTCATTTAGCATCACATCTATATAGGTAAACTATAATTTAACAGCAGTTAAATCTATCACTATAGATTCTTATTTCTAAAATAAGAACTGCTAATCCAAGTGCTTTCGTAAAGACCTTGAACTACCAAACATTAATTGATCGTGATATGGGGTGATAATTCACGAGAGAGATATCTAATACCTTACTCAAAAATCGTAACACACTCCCACTATCCATCTTGCACATTGGACATATCCTTCTTTTGACTAAATCAAAATCCTTTGATTATCAAACAAAGAAATGTCTAGAGAAACTTGTTTAAGTCCATAAATGGATCTCATGAGCTTACATATCATGTTAACATCTATGAACATTGAGCTATATGCCCAACGTCTTCAACACTATCATATAGTCATGATACGAAGTTATAACAAGCATAGTCTCGAATAGAATCGGGCTCACCTTACAGGACATTCCTCTGTGATAAGATGACTAGGTTCATAACTGCTGGTTGTCACCGATGGAATCTAATTCGAGATATTATGGCTCCTGGCCATATCTCTCAATCTTGCCTTTCAAACATTCCTTCATAAGTCGTGAGATATTCATTCTTCAAGATGAACGTACCAACAACCTTTTCAGGCTTGAGGTTATCCACAGACTTACAGAACTTTTGTGTGCACTGAGCAGTGTTCTACACCTCATCGCTATGCGGTGTCTGCTCATGTTCCAATGGTTGAATGTATCTTTGTGGTTCTCAAGCTCTTTTGAGATCTGATTCACTCCCACTGTTTCTTTTGGAAGAAACACTTCCTTTAGAAGACAGCATGTTTGGAGACAAACATTTTGCTCCACGGACAAGTAAATAATATCCAGCGTGCTAGCTAAGACATTCCACAAAGTTGCATATGTCGTACTAGGCTCCAAGCCTTTCTGACTTTGCCTATGACAACTTCAAATCATCGGTTAAGATAGATTCGACATTATCTTCTTCCATGTCTAATATGGAATTTATACAACCTTTATTCTTCGGAACTCGGTTAAGTATAAGGGCACTATCCCGAAACGGGTAAGGGATATATCGCATGGCTTGCGTTACACCTTTATCATATAAAGTGTTATTTCCATTTTGGGAACACAATCTAATTGCGTATCCCAAATATGGTATCTTTCAAGGGAGAATCTTATTCATTTTCAGACGACTTCTGAAACACCCTTCGGGTATTAATTACTTCAATCCAATTGAAGATTAATTCCTAAGTAGCTCATCAATCTCATATTCGTACTAGCTCGAACTTTTCGGGCTTTCCGAATTGTCGTACTTCAATAAGTGCATTCAACTATTTCTAAAAATAGTGATAGAGATTAACAAACAATTATTTGTGGCATTAATTGTCACAAGCCAACAAACATCGTATGTTTAGGCTTTAGACAATTTTTCTAGAGTTTACGACCCTTTTCATAAAAGGGTATTTTAGTCATCTTTAGATAAGATACGTATTACCCACGTGATTCATAATCATATGGTTCAACATCATCAGAATGACGTTTAGTTACACGCTTTCCTTCCGAGAGAGACTATGTCTGTAACAACCACAAATATTAAGGATAATAATCCATACAAATATTTAGTTGAGATCTCATCACATATATCAACTATATAGTGACATAAATCTAGTATGTTAGATTCAAAGTGACCTTCCAACTTTATCGGAATAACATTTATTCTTTACAATTGAATATGTCTACTAAATCCTAACAAATAACTCAAAGTATGTCCTTCATAAGAACCGAACATAATAACATTTATTTAGTTCCTTTATCGATTTATTTAGATCCGCAATATGGTAAGTGTTACAACATTTGTTTAACCTTCCATATCTGTATTTAATCTTTCTAACTTAATCACACTCGTAAGATATCATATATCTAAGAGTTGACTTGAACTTAGATAGATTTATCTCAAATGACTTGCCTAGAATAGAAACTTCAATAAGTTCTCTATTTAAGCACATGCCCTAACTTTCCTTTTTAATCCTTTAAGCACTTGCAAATATTTCTTAGTGTAGTCTTCATAAGACTTAAGAAAGATCACAAGAGCTATGTCTTTGATTTCCTTTCATAAAGAAAATCTAAAGTTTATTAAATAGTTTATTTAACCTTTTGAATCGTATTCAAAACATTGACCATTTAGTTAACCTTTAAGCAATGATAGAATTAAGTCGATATTTAAATCTTACAATTTTGAAAACAACCTTTCCAAAATTAAATGTGGTCATTCTTATCCAACGTTTGAATTAATTGTCATCGTATGACTGAATGATCATCTTGGATCGTATCTAATATATGACTAATTCGTTGAAACTTATTTCAAATGATTTAATCATATCATGAGCTTCCGCTTTCATTAATAATTAAAGTCTCGGAGCATTGCATCAATTATGTAATCTCCTTGTCTCTAACTACTATAACGGGATTACTCATGTCATTGCTTATTTTAAAAGGATTAAAATTACTTAACCATATTTGAGAACGTTTCTCAAAATTAACAGTCATAATTTGGTTTTACTAATCGAGAATTAAACATAAATATAAAGTTTGCTAAAACTACAATATAAAAATGAAAATAAATGAGTGTTGTTGTTTATACACGCAAAATCAAAAATGGTCTTTTGATTTATGATCTTGCTCCCACTAGTCAACTACTTCCAATTGACTTTCAAGAATTATTAATTTCTTTAGTGGACAAGATCCCACTAAACTACCGCGACCCCCGCTTTGGCTGGTGGGCCGAAAATAGTCTAATAGGTAGACAACAACCCTTTGTCAATCGTATCTTATATGACTCTTGTTGTTTGACTAGTCAACTCTTTGACAATTTTCATCTTATGAAGTAGTCAAACCCTTGCCTCTAAAATCCAAACGACCCCGCTTTGGTCGTGGGTGGCGAGAGAATTCTTAGTCAAGTCATAACCCCAATATTCGTGAGATCTCATACGATCATATCTCGATAATGACGATATACCCGAGGTAGGTCAACCCCTGCTTTGGGTGATGAGTTGGATCTGAACAAGGGCTCTTCACCGTCATTATAATATGGGGAGGCAATTTCAACTTGATTCTTTTGATGTGGAAGTATTTATGTAAATTAATTCACTTAATTAATTTTTAATCGTGGTCTCATCATAAATATGTCTATCTCTATAAACATACATCCTACACATTTATCTAGATCGTGCTTTAGTCATGCATCTATCGTATCATATAAAATAAATACAAGCACAAAATAAATAAATGCGTAAAGTAACCGGTATGATCATGGACTTTTCCTAGAAAGCGGTTTCAATACAAATCGATTTAAACCCGCTGGTCACAATCTAAGGGTAGCCGCAACCGCCAATAGGATCTTTAATGCTCCATTCTCCAACGGGATCTTTATTTTCGCCTTTCTTTGGTCTCCATCTTCCGCTCCATTCTTGTTACATTTAATTCTATCTAATAAAATTAATACACCCGCCGCATTACAGGGAGCTAACGGAATGGGATAAATGCGAAAATAAACTAGGTCACGCTCTTCATAACGGCCTCAGACAATTTTTAAAACCAACAGAAAAATTAAATCATTCACATCTATCCTATCGGTTGAGTCCACGATCAATCGAGGTCCATATAATCATATTATATCTACTATATCTAATCCATACAATAAAATCTTATGAAAAAGATAAAATTAAAATTTAACTACTTGCGTCTTAATTAATCAATTAACATTTAATTTATTAAATAATTTTATCCAATCAATTAATTAATTAACATTTAATTAATTAAATGATTTCAATCGAAATAAAATTAACGATTAATTTTAAACGATTTTTATTTTAATTTTAATTAATTAGAACCATTCTAAAAATAAATCAAAATTAAAATTAAGTGTCTTTTGTTTCTTTCCTTTTGATTCTTAATCAAAAGGGATGCCTTGGTTTCCTAAACCAAAAGGCATCTTCCTAAACCAAATTTTGCTTAGGCCTGGCCACTTTCCAAAATCAAAATTTTGGAAGTGGCCTGAGCCCTAGGCCTTTACAAATCAAATATTAGAAAGGGCTGAGCCTATTCCAAATCAAATATTTGGAAAGGCCAAATAATTTTGTTTAGGCTCGCCACTTTCCAAAATCAAAATTTTGGAAGTGACTCAGACTTTACAAATCAAATATTTGGAATGGGCTTAGGCCTATTCCAAACAAAGTTTGGAAAGGCCATTATTATTTTAATGTCATGTGGCATCCCAATGGCTCAAACTATTTGAACCATTGGTTAGCCACATGACACAACTAAACAAATGAGGAATTACCAATCACAACTATGAACAATATTGAAACACAAAATACACAAAACAAAATTTAGGGATCCACCAAAAGATGCACCACCGACGCCGACCGCCCCAGGGGTGCCGCGCCGCCAAGAAGCAATTTCCGTGGGGTGCCGCCGCCGATCGGCCGAGCACCCCAAAAGCCGCCCCTTCTTTTTTTTTTTTTTTTCGTGTATCGATTTACGAATCAAAAATCTTTCATCTTTTAATTACGTGATTTAAACGATAAAATTAACTACGCAAAATAACATGCTTATTGCTTAAGCTCAAGCTCGCTCTCGCTACCATCGTTAGGAAATCTACGCGGAACGCAGCGAATTCAAAATTTATTTCCTATCGACCCAAGATCGACTTCGCTTAAGCAATAAACAAATAAGCTAAAGACGGTGGTTACCTTGGTTGATCTAAAAGATCGACGCTTTGACCGCCTGGGAGAGTAGTTCGCATAGAGCGCCCAAGTGTTCGGCCTCTACCGCTAGTCCACACGAACACCTTTCACCGGAATCCGCTTCATGGATTGCTATTGGAAAACTCCGGTTGCTAGACCGGCCTTTTTCCCCTCTCTCCAACTCTCTAAAGATGCTCACTATTTTACACAAGAACTATGAGCTCTTGCAATTGTGTTGTACAAAAGAGCTTGACACCCACCTCCTATTTATAGAAGAAGTGGCGCCCCAAGTAGAGTAGAAAGGAAGAAAACCTTTCCCAATAAAATAAGAAAAATATAATTGATTGACTTATCTCATTTATTATAATATCTCATATCAAATAAATCTAGGATATTGTCAATATCTTATATTGAATATTCCCAAGATATTGTCAATATCTAATATTGACTATCTTTATTTTATTACCATAAATCAATTTACACATGTGTACATATCACATATATGTATTACACAAATAAATCTATATATTATATATATACTCACATGCGCATGCACTGCACTATTGCACACACGCACACTTAAGTATTGTTCATATATATATTAATATCTAATATTAATATTTGGTAACACTATTAATTAAATTGCACAATCCAAGTGTATCTTATACACTTCAATGTGGCGCCCCCTTTAGCCATAAATTGGCTTCTGGAATATTCTTTAATTAATATAATATTATTAATATCTTGTATTTAATTTATTCATAATAAATAAATACCACCATATTAATTTACCACTATAACCTTTATAGTACGAGATAAACTTTCATTATTTGGTTATCATCTATAACCACATTTTAATCCGGCTAGATGTTCTTATGTGTGTGACCCGATAGGCTTCCGAATATGTTGGCCGTTGACACAAAGTGCAAATTACGAAAATGCCCTTCATGCCTAACGATCACGGGATAGCGTCTAGCAACACACCGTGACTTCCCAATCATCGGAAGAGTCAAATGCAATGACTACTACCTTTCATGTGAAACAGCTTACCGTGTAACTTACAATCCTATCATTTGTAATAATATCCATACGGTCGTGCGTCGAGTGTCAAACATTAACGATCGTATCTTATAATCTGGATATCATGCTCTCTCGGTAACTCGCTTTACTCCCACTTTGCAAAGATTCACGAGCAAGACATTCCTTATAAGAAGGCCATTTCGGATATTCGATCCCAATCATAGGATACGCGATTCCCGGACGACCAATCATGTATACTCCGCGATGCTTCAAAGATCATACCCAATCACTACCGCATGATCGCCTGTGGCTGTGGGAAACCTTAATAGTGTCAAAGCATGACAATCCACACCGTGATGCCACGGAAGACTCGGTCCTAAGGATAATTACACAACCGACACATAGTGTGACACTTATCTCGTGTAAGTGGGTCGATCTAACGACGCATTCTCTAATACACGCCCACGCATACCCAAGTGTCTCTACACTTCGATAGACGAGATCTATCCCCGCCTCTTAAAGACAGAAAGACATCTAATACGTGCTAGCCTGCTTCATACTATCAATGTCCTGCTTAATAGTACATCGCCTGTAGACATTTAAGTATCAAACTTATTAAAGTGATTAGAGATCTCATCAACCATAATCGCCTATCATGGTTTCTCTATCACGCTTTAATACTAAGGACGTTATCATATAACAATTCATAATTGGTTCTTTAAAAGAACATATATATGACAACAGAAAAGCCATTTTAATATATGTATAAACATAAAGAAATAGTAGAAATGATCCGACCCAGTCGGATCCGGTCCAACCCGATTGGGTTTAGGACACTATTCCAACAAAATTTACCCCTCCCTGCATATTAGTGTTAGTAATATCATCCGCAACGGAAGCGATTTTAAGGATCTAGATCTATAAAATACACGTAATAAAATAACTAGATCTATATCTACAAGGGGGTTGTAGATCATACATCTTGGATCTCAAAATCCAAGTTGAAGAACCGCAATAGGAAGAATGAAAGAAGATGTGAAGAGCACCACGATCTTCCGTACGTGTGATCCAAGCAACTCCCGGTGGAAGGAAATCCTCGTCTCGAATCCTTCCGATATGCTACCCGGAAAAATCTCCAAGATTTTCCCCAACCCTTTTGGCCGAAATTTCTTCCTCCTCTCTAAGAGGTGGAACTCGAAAATATTGTGTGTATTAAGGCTTGGAAGAACTCTCTTTATATAGGAGAGTAAAACTTAGCCTCCATGGATTTAATAATTAATACAAAATCAATTATAATAATCCTATTAAATAAAAGATAATCTCATAATATTCTAGAACAAATCTAGAATAATATTTATCTTTATTTCTTTCCATAAATATTTATCCAATAAATATTTTGTGCACATGTCTTATTAATACACAAGAAAAATAATTCTTGTTTCCTAAAAACATGTGTTGGCCGAAAAAATGAATATTGACCTAGTCAATATTATTTTTTGCCATAACACACTAATTATGCCAAGATTATGAAAAAACCTTTTTCACATATTTAATTATTTAGCCCAACTAATTTAATAGTTCACTAAACAATTAATTCACATATCGCTTTAATAAAGTCCAACAAGAACTAAATTAATATTATTAGGATTCGACGTCCGAGAATAGCTATGCTATATTAGGAGGCACGTCGGGGACCATGGACTAATAATCAGCGGCTCCGATAAATCAAATAAATAATTATATTCGATTAATCAATCACAGAATATGCCACCATAATCCCGTGATCGCACTCCTCCGATTATGAGATTATATTTATCTCTCACGAGAATAATAATAAGCGTCCATTGATATAATCATTACATATGGATTAATCCTCCATAGATCGCTCATTCTAAATCGGGAAGTTACCGTTAACCCTTTTAGAACCTCTTATCCTTATTTACCATTAACCCCTAAGTGACCAATTAATTCATATAACTCACCGGTAGCTAATCGTTGTAATATGAACTCGCGCGATCGATCGCTTTAGGATTAACAAATAAGTGGAATCGTTTATCTACTTCCATAAATGGAAGGAATGGATTCCGTATCCGTGATAACACGTACTACTCACTCAATCCAAAGACAATGCCAAGATGGGGTAATTCGCACCACGCACTGGTAATCCTTAACCGTCAAGTCAAACCTCATACTGATTCATTCAAGCGGTTGATCGTGATCACCTCAGATTAAGATATATCCATAAATATGATCATCCATTGATTCGATAAGACTTCTCGATTACGGAATTATATCGTGAACTCTAATCAAATCGGTCCAAATTTCATATGATATATCTATCATATATAAATGCCCCACTAGGTTCTCTTAACCGAAAGTCCGGATAAGACAATCACACCTATTGTGTTCTGGGCGCATTAATAGCACGTTAAAGGAGAGACCCGATACTTTCGATTAACTTCACTACGGGCTAATTGTATTTTAAGTACATCTTCACTAACTCAATCCTCCCGTGTATATCCCATACACTGAGTTAAGTGATTACATAAACGATATACTTTTGGGTTTTCTGTAGTGTAAATACTATTGTCACATATATGAGAATAATAAATTTGAATAATAATATCATTTCATTTATTAAATAAAACAATTACAAAATTGTCTTTCGGGCATCACACCTAACAATCTCCCACTTGCACGAAAGGATGTGATTAATTGTTTTAGAGCACACCCTATTATTTAAAATACAACAAACTACATCTCCCACTTGCTCTAAAGCAATGGAGACTCATCCCGTATTCTAGTACCCACTAAGCATATCATAACCATTTTAGATTCCAAAATACACTCCGAGTATTCCGTCGTAGGATAGGTCAGTGACTCGGGGAGTACCTACATCTAAATGTCATGGGTCTTAATGATTAGTCAGGTTGTCGGCTCGAGACGATCCGTAGAATCAAACGCACCGGTCCATCTAATCATGTGGTACCTTCCCAATATGCTTTTGACCTCTGATTTGATTTCGAAAATCCTTATAAGCTACCCTTCATCGTTTGCACAATGATGTGGTATCGACTTCCAAATCTAGAATCACTCCTAGATATGAAAAGGAAATCCTTAAGCTATATCGCCTCACTAGCTACTACAAAAGCCTCTAATCACCCAACTAGTTAAAGTCGAGTTGGCGTTGCTGGATTCCTCCAGGAAATAGCTTCAACACAAGAGTAAACACTGAGCCCGAGATCGACTTAACGATCATCCTCAATCTGACTTAAAGTCAAAATCAGTGTATCACACATATCCAAGTTCACACATGAATATGTCCGCATATTATTCCTCGTTCTCTTCAAGATACTAAAGGACATACTAAACTTGCTTTGGTAACCGCCCAATCTAAGATTCGATCAAAGTTGACGTTCAATAACCTGACCATCTCTTACTAGAAAGAGAATCTATCCCATTTCTCTTGTTCCGAAGATTTAGAGAGTCATTCCTGAGGCATAGGGTAGAACTTCCTCGTTGAATGTTGCATACACAGATGCATCATCTTAACCAATAAGATGGATGGAAACCAGGTGGATCGATTCTAAAGAAATCGACCGAGTCAAACTCTTCGAATGTTGTCAAAATCTCACATTGCAGAGAATTGTGGCATTGTCGATCGACTTGGATAACACACCCATGTTGATTCCAACTCAGTGCAAAGTTATCCTTCACAAACACTAATGTATATATTCACTATTGTACTAACATTGATATCCAGTCTATAAAAGACTTATCAATATTCTGGTCAAATCCACATATTGTAGAAATATATGACTTCCAATGACCGAGAGGTTTGATTTTTATCCACAAAGGACATAAGCCTTGATAATCATCTTGTCATAAGTTCATAAGGCAATACCATCATGCTTTGAATGAATCCAGACTCCGCTTGTTTGGCAAGAAAATCTCGTGGAATCACCCCTATTTTCTCTGCTTTTGAACGAAATCATGCAATACTAAGTGGTAAGAGAGTTCAAGGTCTGATTAACTCTCTACTTCTTAGGGAATGACCCCTAGACCACTCAATCTTTGCTCTGAAAGATAAACTTTCCTATTCATTCTACTCTTTTCCGTATAGATCCAATTACTCCCACTCGGCCCTGAGATGCTCAGTGGTTCTACAAGAGCATGAATGTAATTGGAGTACCGAACTCCATTCACAGTGGTTATGGCTATTAAACCAACCTTTATTATCGTAATCCTATACTTCTCACAAAAGAGCCATAGGTCATCAATCGATCCTCGACTACAAGGTCCATGAACCCGTAATGGGTAATGGATAAACCATACTCCCAATACTTACCGGGTGGAACGAAATTCTGATCTAGTTTAGTAGTATTTAGTGTTATCACCAACAACCGATGTTGGATGTGGTCTGATTTAATCAGTTAGTAACTACCTTGAGTAAACGTACTTCAAGGTTCAAGGTTTTGCTGTTCATGGACTCTATCAGAAAGGATGCAACAGTATAACTGTCCCTTCCCGATTTCAAGAATCCTATATCTAACCTTTATACTCAATAGCTTAAAAGATATACCACGAATGGTCATTGACCAAACGTATGCAGGAAATTCCCAGTCTTACCTTCAAGCACCGTGTGCTAAATGCTTATATTTATGGAAGTGGGGTGAACCGAATCCACACCTTATCCGTAAATTCCAAAGCATATTCTAGGTAGACTTCTCGGTCTTACATTTCAATGTAAACCGTTATTTCGCTCCAATATCTTTATTGAGTTAAGCGTTGGTATTGTAGCACATCTACAACTATGTAAAGTAATTCAACGGTTTCTCCTTGGTGAAAGCATTTCACTATGAGGCAGGCCGAGCATCAGTCCCTAGGACTATGAATGGCCTATTCCGAGTATAGAATACTCCATCTCTGTTGAAAACAGAGAAACCTCAAAATATTTTGGATAAACTTTCCGGAGTGTTTGAATAGTTATCAGACAAGAAGTCACTACTCGGAAGCTCCTACTAGCTCGTATCTTTCATCAGACCTCAAAGGTCGTCATGAACAAGCTATGTTACTTCTTTATATCCATTATCCTTTCCCAATTGAAAGGAAACTTAGTCATTGAACCTTTGAGACAATCTAACCTGACTGGGAGAAAGGAATCACCCTAAGCCGCCTTCAAGTCTTGTCTTTTAGTGACTATGCACTAACTATGGAATATGAAGAAGCGCTTATCTAAATATAGAAACCAATTGCTTTTAATAGTTCTTAAAATGTGTTTTATATACATATTTCAAATAGCTTCTAAGTGGTTTTGACTTTATCAAACAAAAGTCCGAGTCTTGGATTCAGTACTACAAATGGTATATTCACTTTCATACGACAAATAAATTATCGAATAGAAGGTAAATCCATTCGTTCCAATGAATCTTAAACAGAAAATAAATTTTCCGCGATATCCAAGGATTGAATCCGAGATTCATTTCCTTATATCACTCCCACTATTCTAGCTAAAATTAACTGCCCGTTGTTTACTCCTTTAATCGTTAAATGCACTGCTACCTTGTTCTTCCAAAGAACTTAGCTCGAGAAAATCGCCAAGGATTCATAGGTTGGTGATCCAAAATCACCGCCCTTATCCTATGATTTTCGATTAATTAATTTTTCGGTTCAAATTTTAAAGTTTTCTCGCTTAGATGACTAACACCTTTAGACATATTCTCCCATTCTTGACTTTCCGTGAATGGAAATTGAGTCTTGAACCAAATGTTCGTTTGAGTAGACACTCATTGTTGAACCGTGGGGTGTCTATTTCGAGTGTTACTCGTCGGGACTTCTCGGATTTTCTAATATACCGAAAAAACAACAAATTAAAGCTCCCACTAGTTTATCGGTTCCAAATACCGCCTAACGAGCAATGCTTTATGATTTTCCGATTTTTTCGATTAGAAAATCTTTCGTACATAGTTCCAATGTTTCCAGAAAAACAACAAATCATAGAACTCCCACTAGTTCATCGATTCCAAATATCGTCCCAACTAGCGACATTTCATGACTTTCCGGTTTTCAATTAGAACGATTACGTGTGTAGTCGCTTACACTTTTCTAATGTTCTAGAAATACAACAAATCATAAAGCTCCCACTAGTTCATCGATTCCAAATATCGTCCAACTAGTAACACTTGATGATTTTCCGATTTTACAATTAGAAAATTTACTCGTGTAATCACTACACACTCAAAATTCACTAGAAGAATTTTTAAAGTCCGAAATCACCTAAGTTTGTCTCCCGTTTGACACGAGTGACACTAGTGACATACCTATATGTCACTCTGATTTTTAAAAGGCTTAAGAGAAAATATCTCTTTCGAAAAATAATTGCATTATCGATTAACTAGTTCAACGTCCTAGTTACTTTCCACTTTTTAACGAAGTCAATACTAGTCAATTAATTTTGTGAAATATTCAGTAATAGAAAGAGTTCCTTGCTTCGTACAATAGATTTCTTCTTCAAGATTAGACAGCCTATACACATTATCAGTACCAAAACGCTTATTAAGATCATCCCATACCTCTTTCGCTGTGGTTAACCGTAATATGCTCGAGAAATTGAAGTTTCGACTGAATTAACCAACCAAGTGACGACTAAATCGTTGCATTGACACCACGCTTCATAATCTTTGTCATTCTGGGGTGGTTTAGGCAGACTTCCATCAACAAATCGCATTTTCCCTCTTGTAGATAGCACCATACTGATTGCACGCTTCCAACAATGATAATTCGCAGCACCTTTTAACAATGGTTGAACCAAGACTACATTCGGATTCTCCCCAAGATGAATGTATTACGGATTGGGAGCTCCAGAATGTGACGAATCAGCACCAGACTGAGCCATTGAAACTCAGAAATTGAACAATCAAAGACGAAGATTGAGAAATTGAAGAGATGGAATTGAAAAAACAGAAATCAAATCGCAGCAAACGGAAGCAATTGCTCCGATACCATGTTAAAACTCAAGAAAGGAGGATGAATGCTCCAAGATCAAAACTAAAACAAGATGAAGAACAGCAGGTTCTTCTAGAAACAGAATAATCGAATTTAGAATGAATTGATGAACCTTACAAAGAATTTTCTCATCAGTCTTATTATCTTCCTATTGCTCTATTGTACTTATATAGACAACACAGCTGCAGTTTACAAGTGTGTAACAAACTAACCGCCAATAACAAACTTCCTAACTAACTGTGTGAACTAGTGTGTGTGATGAAGCAATCCAACTTCTGCTGCTGTGCTGTATGTATAATCATTGCGTGCTTAGAACATATTCATGAACTTGGCTAATTAATGCTTGCTGCTATGACCTTATCTCAACTTTCAATCTGCAGACTACTAGGAAAGTTGCTCTTGTTACTGGAGGAGCCACAGGTATTGGTGAGAGCATTGTGCGCCTGTTTCATAAGCACGGTGCGAAGGTATGCATTGTCGACATTCAAGATGACCTCGGCAACAGCTTATCTGCTACTCTAGGGGTGGGGATGACCAAGGTGTATGTTACTTTCATTGTGACGTCTCGGTAGAGGATGACGTAAGCCGTGCGGTTGACTTCACTGTTGAAAGGTTTGGGTCACTAGATATCCTGGTCAACAATGCTGGGATTTCAGGTGGTACTTGTCCAGATATTCGTAATTCAGAGCTCTCCGTGTTTAACCAAGTGTTTGATGTCAATGTGAAAGGCGTGTTTTTGGGGATGAAGCATGCAGCTCGCATAATGATTCCACAGAAAAAAGGGTCGATTATTTCTATCAGCAGCGCTGCAGGTGTAGTTGGGGGCATAATGGCCCATCCGTATACAGCTTCCAAGCACGCCGTTGTAGGGCTCACCAGAAATGTTGCAGCAGAGTTAGGTAATCATCATATAAGAGTAAACTGTGTATCTCCTTATGCTGTTGCGACAAACATGGCTTTTACTAATATTCCTGAAGACGAGAGGACCGAGGAGGCAATGAAGGGTATCCTAGCATTTTACGCTGAGCAGTCAAACCTACGCGGCTTAATGCTGACGGCTGATGATGTTGCCAACACCGTGCTTTTCTTAGCTAGCGACGAAGCACGGTATATCAGTGGGAGTAATCTCGTGGTTGATGGAGGCTTCTCAAGTGTGAATCACTCCCTTCGTGTATACAGATAAAAATGTCAGGAGATATAATCCTATATAATGAAGCCCATATTTTAATCTTTCTTCTTAATCATACATGTTTCATCTTCACTTGTCAGGGAGGGACCATTTCTGCCTGTGTGCGCATCTCCATTTATAGTGTTCTTGTTCTTGTTCTTTTCGATAGAGTATATATGTACTATTATTTTTTATTAGCAAATAAGGCAGGCGCGGTATCATACAAAACATTGAAAGCAGAGCCGCACTACATCAGTGCTACCGTACGTGACCTCAGAGGGGCCTGCCACAGGGGCGGTCCGGCTGATGCTCCACCTCGGCCCGGATTCGCTACTGCACGAACCCGATTATACTTGCTTACATATTTTATCATGTGCGGCAACATCCATCAGTAAAACATAATTATAAAATTTAATTTTAAAACATTATGTTGACGAGAAAACCTCTCTACCTCGTTGTGATTTTTCTCTAATCCAAACTTTATAAATATCAGGTAAACTGGGTAAGAACGGATGCTACATCAATATCCTCATTTAGCTCTTCCATTTGATTACCAAATTCCGCAATATGAATCACAATCAATCAATGAGAACATCTCTCTCCTTTTTCAACAATTACAATGAAAATGTATGTTTCACCACACTGTATGACGTTTAGGAGGTCCTCACGTCTTTGTTCGGTTTTAGATATTTTCAAAACCAAAACCAAATATATATATATCGTTTTGAAAAATATGAAACTAAAACCAATCATATCATAGACGGTTTGGTTCAGTTTGGTTTTTCGATTAATTGGTTTGGTTTGGTTCGATTAGTCGGTTTATACTACAAAGACTGACGCAAATTAAACATAGTAACTAACTTGATCTAATAACACGTAATTACCCCAAATTGACAAATTACTAAAGTTATTTCCTCATTATGTCATTACTTGCTACTCAATAAGTATTAAGTCGCACTAATTTCAAAAGGAAAACACCCGTCGAATAATATACTCCTCCGCCATATTTTATTTATGCCTGTTTGACTTTTCACACAGATTAAAAAAAATGTAGTTATTGCTTTGAATTTCATTAAATGATCCAATATTTTTACATTTATGCTCTATAAGTAGTTGTTGGAGCATTTAATTTACACAGTTGTATTGTAAATATTGTAAAATTGGAAGGGCATTTGAAGAAATTTGACAATTAATGAACAGAGTGGACACTTGTTTTGAGACAAACCAAAATGGAATATGGACAAATAAAATGGGACGGAGGGAGTATTATTTTAAGAGCGAAAAAACACTCTAAAATTCATATCAAAATAAATATTAACCAGCAAACGAACGATATAATTATATTTTTTTTGAAAATAACGATAGAAAAAATAAGTCATCAAAAATGTGTCAACACTAAGTGAATTTCAACAAACTTCAGCCATCGTAGATACATAAGTTCATATGTTGATAGAATCCTCACGTTGAATTGCTACATCTATATTATTATATATATATATATATATATATATATATATATATATATATATCTTTCTCTTTCTCTGTCTTTATATATATATAATTGAATTTTTTTTTTTAATTATCATAGTTGTCAGCTCGGTTTTTGGGTCTTAGTTTTTAAAACCAAAACCAAACCAATTCTAGTCGGTTTAGTTCGGTTTTTATTTGGTTTGGTTTTCATAGTTTTGAAACCATTTAAACGGTTCGGTTTGCATCGGTTCGGTCGGAGTTTTGAAAACGTTGCGATTGAATTGTCGGAATGAATGAAATGAAATAAAACTGATTGAATAGAATGAAATAAATGTTATTACATTCCTATGTTTGACACATGACAGAATGAAATACACGAGAATATGGCAAGTGACACAGTGAGTGGCGGCAATGCGTGAAGACGAGTGTGACAGATGCCGGAGTCATGGGTGGTAGAAGTAGGTGATGGCAATGATGTGGGGTGTGCGATGAAGGTGGTTGTGGTGGCAGCGGTGATGATAATGGCGGTGGTAGTATAGTGTGTTGTGATTGGTGGTGGCGGTCGAGTGGAGATTGGTGGTGCTGAAGTTGGTTGTTGTGAACGAGGGAGGCATAAGGTGGTGGTGTGTAGGTTATGGATGAGGATGGGGAAGATGGTGGGTGGTGGCAGTGGTAGTGGTATGGTGTGGCGAGAGGTGGTGGGTTTTGTTGTGATGGGGGATGCTGGTAAGATGTACCGAGGGTGATGACAGAGTAGGCGGCAACGGAAGGTGGTGGTGTGGTAGAGGGAGGCAGTGGTGGATCACGGTAGCAGGGGAGGTGGCGGGTGGCAGGTTTTTTGTTTTTTTTATATTTTTATCTCTAGTTATATTTTACGTTTCATTCATTTAATCATTCTGTTCATTCTACATATTTTATAGGGAATGAAAATGATCAAAGTTTTTTCCCAAAAAATGAAAATCCATTCAATTCTCATGTATTCGAACACCTCAAAATAACAAAATGGAATTAGAAAAACACTTTATTATATTTCATTTCACCAATCCAAAGAGACCGTAAGATTATACATGCAATATCTTGTTGTCAATTTAACAAGTCAAATAGCTATGATAAATAAATAAAAAGTATAATCAAGTAGTTTTGCCTCAAGTGATAAGTGACTTGAGAATACTTAGGGAAGTCGCCGGTTCGATTCTCATATGAGGCGCCATGTTGAAAGTTCTCTTGATCAGACCTTACCCCTGAATAAGAGTCAGACTCTGCAGACATGACCCGGGCTGAACTCTGGATTAGTTTGACCGGTTGGTTCCGAATACCGATGGCTTTAAGCAAAACAAAACAAAAAACAGTATTACCTCCGTCCCATATTATAAGTCATCCTAGCATTTTTCATCTGTCCCACGATATAAGTCATTCCCACATTTTAATGACATTTCAATATAATAATTAATGCATTTTTCTTGTTTTATTCATTTCAATGCATAACCTATCATTCACCATTTAATAAATTAGCCAAAGGGCATTTTAGTCTAAAACTACCAAAGCCTCCGTCCCATATCATAAGTCATCATAGTATTTTTTATCCGTCCCACAATATAAGTCTTTATTACATTTCAATGCAATAATTAATGCACTTTTACTTGTTTTATCTACATCAATGCATAATCTTTCATGCACAATTTAATAAATTAGCCTAAGGGGATTTTAGTCTAAAACTACCAATGCCTCCGTCTCATAGTATAAGTCATCATAATATTTTTCATCCGTCCTACATAATAAGTCATTCTCACATTCTAATGCAATAATTAATGCACTTTTCTGTTTTATCGATTTCAATACATAACTTTTCATACACCATTTAATAAGTCCAAAACTATCGAAGTTGAATTATTTATTGAATTTGAATAAAGTTAAGATGATTTATAACATGAGACGAGGGTAGTATGATCCATAGGGTAGAGAAGGGATCGGATCACCTGTCCTAAATATCTGTCCAATTTCTCTGTCCAATAACATACGACATCGTTTTATACCCTTCTTTCTTTTCTTTTTTTTTAAGGTAACCGATTCTCCATTTTCTCCTTCACGTCGATCAGTCTAACAGTCTTCCTCACCACCGGCGCCGCCGCAAACTCAACCCAGCAACATCACTTCAACACAAACTACCTATTAGCTTATTGCACCACTTCTTCTTTTTGGGTGAAAAACGAAGTTTGAAATAAAGAGGAAAAAAACAGAGAGAAGCAGCAAACGGTGGCTCATGGGTGGTAATGGCTTTCTTTTGAGCTCCTCCATACTTTCGTCCAGGGGGATGAATATGGCGACGAAAGAGAAGCAAATAGCATAGCAAATCGCAAAGGGGTTTTATAATTTGCCATTAAACGTGTTCTGATTAATTCTTCAATGTAAATTTTTTTTTCTTCTTTTTTTGTTGCTGGGTAAATGAATCAATTTCATAATCCAATAATATTTATACAATTTATTATAGTTTATACCTCTGCTGCCTGCTGGGGATTGGATCCAAGAGGATGTTGGAAGAGACGACCTCAGCTTTCTTTCTTGTTTTTTTTTTTTTTTTATTTTTTGTTTTTCTGTAAGGACTTAAGTTTTTGTCTCATCTAAAAATTGTAGAAAAGGGTATGAAACGATGTCGTATGTTATTGGACAGAGAAATTGGACAGATATTTAGGACAGGTGATCCGATCCCGGTAGGGAAGGTATCCTCCACATGCAAGTCGTACCGAAGGGGATCCACTCCAGTGGAGAAAGGTACCCTCCACTTACAAATTACAATAATGCTACAACAAAAAGTCTTCTTCACCCGTCATAATTCCGTGCCTAACCTTTGATGAAATGGTATAAAATGAATGGACAAGGATTCACTCAGCACGGAAGTATCGCGCGTGTTTACGTAAGGGAAATAATGTGTCGGTGCTTACGTAAGGGAAGTGAGATTTATATTTCCTTTGAGAATTAAATAAACCAAAGTTATTACCACGGTAAAATATGTCCAATGGTTTTATAGTGGTCCAGCACCATCATATCACACTTGATCTATCAATTAAAATTTTTATAAAAAGAGTAAAAATATAAAAACATGGCATTTATATTTTACAAGATAGGACCTTGCATGTATTTTTTGATTTCCTATTAGTCCTGAAACATCAAGTTATACTTGATCCAAAATCATTTCCGAAATCCGTAATATTGACACCATTGTTTGTTTTGGTTTTTTTTTTTTTTTTTTTTTTTTATAATTTTTTTTTTATGCAGCCATTGCTATTTCTATAAAGTTCACCATTTTCAATAAAACAGGAAAACAATTGAAGTGTTTGGTGCTTATTGAGGATGGCTACATTTTCCGACGATGATGCTTCTCTTCCCAGCGGGAGGTACTTAATTTGTTTGTTTTTCCATTTCCGATTTCACCACTTTCTCTTTCCAAGCTCTTTAATCGCGTATTTAATAGTACGTAAATCCGCCACTGATATATATATATATATATATATATATATATATATGATAATACGTAAATTATCACGGTTGTTTAGCGGTGATTGTTTTTATAGATATCTAGCTTATATGATGTATTTGAGTGATGATCGCCGGTGGTGCTAGAGGAGTCTGACGGTGATGAGGATTCTGCTGAAAAAGGTGAGAAAAAAGGGAACAGCAATTAAGAGGATGTAGCGAAAAAGAAAACAATATTTTTCTAGAATCTTTATCTTTGTTTTGTTTATTCTGCTGGATATAAACACATGTCAATTGATATTAGTGTTCATGTTTCCCTCTTATGAGGAAGTCTCCGTTTTATCCTAGTGGGACATTTCGATTCATCCGAAATAAGTCATTTAGGACAGTGTCATTTGACACGACTCAAAGTATTTGATCGGTTGGTTACTTTCATCAATCCACTGCGAAGATCGTAGCATGTTCGATAGTTGATTATGAAGACCGTTACTTGTTCGTTACGAAGATCGTTACTTGTTCGAGTGTATACTGTCAAGGTCGTTAGCTGTTCGATGATTCATTGAGGAGGTGATTACGTGCTCGTGGCATCATTCGGAGCCAAATACTACAACAGATAGTGTTAATAAAATTGAGTTGTGTCGAGTAAAATTTAAAGGTGGGTGGACTGGATAAAACATTAAACAGAAATCTAGGCGTGTGGTATTGACATCACAAAATATCCTTTAACAATATAGTTATACAAATTTGAATATAATTAGCAATTCAACTATGTCAATACAACCTATCAAAAACAAAACCTCCATATAATAAATAAAAGAGAGTACTTAGCTCCGTCCCTGGGTCACTTTGTGTGTATATATATAGGATATATAGTATAGTAACAATTCAAAATATTCTGATTCAATAAGTTTATTTGGTGGTGGTGCATTCATTTGAAGATTAACCTGCTTTTTTTAGTTACTTGGTGCCTTTCATTCTATTGGGCATTTTTTTTTGAAGGGGAATTTGGGCACAGTGGTCAAGAAAGTCGATACCTCACTAAAGCCTTAAGAGAAGGGTTCAAATCTTACTGAATAGTACTAGTACCAGTATAAATACAGGCAATGTGCTCAATGTGTTCCTTATAATAAAGCACTGATCCTTTCTTGATTAAAAAATACTAAAGGACTGTTACCCAATAAAACGTCTTACATCGATCACTGTTCCTTTCCTATGACATTGATCTCCATTTAATTTCAACCTGCAGATTACTAGGAAAAGTTGCTCTTGTTACTGGAGGAGGCGCAGGTATTGGCGAGAGCATTGTACGTTTGTTTCATAAGCACGGTGCAAAGGTATGCATTGTGGACATTCAAGATGACCTTGGCCACAAGTTGTCTGCTAGTCTTGGGGGCGATGATGACCGTCCTGTATGTTACTTTCATTGTGACGTGTCGGTAGAGGAAGACGTGAGTCGTGCAGTTGACTTCACTGTTGACAAGTTTGGCTCACTCGATATCCTTATCAACAATGCTGGGGTTACAGGAGGTCCTCATTGTCCAGATATTCGTAAGGTTGAGCTCTCTATGTTCGACACGGTGTTTGATGTCAACGTCAAAGGCATGTTTTTGGGGATGAAGCATGCATCTCGTGTGATGATCCCAAAGAAACAAGGGTCGATTATTTGTATGTGTAGTGTCGCAGGTGTAATCGCTGGTATAGGGACTCATGCGTATACATCTTCCAAGCATGCTGTTTTAGGTCTCACCAAGAGTGTAGCAGCTGAGCTGGGTAATCATCATATAAGAGTTAACTGTGTATCTCCTTATGCCGTCGCGACAAGCATGGCTCTTGGTGGTCTTACCCCTGACGACGAGAAGACTAAGGCGGCAAAGGAGAGTTTCGAAGCATTTTACGCTGAGATTGCAAACCTACATGGCTTAGTGTTGACGGCTAATGATGTCGCCAACGCCGTGCTTTTCTTAGCTAGCGACGAAGCAAGGTATATAAGTGGCAGTAATCTCGTGGTTGATGGAGGCTTCACAAGTGTGAATCACTCCCTCCGCGTGTTCAGATGAAAATGAGTCGACCGACAACAATCGTCGTCATTACAGTCATTCATTATGTATTCTTGAACCACCGATAATGGTGAGACTTGTTGCTTGATGTGAATCATCGTCATTAATAAACAGTTCACGGGTGTGAACCGGAGGATTAGTCATGGTCTGTTTCTTCCTTATTGTGATTCTATATATGTTGTTTGTGGTTGTGTACTTAATTGTGAAGCTGCTTCTTAGTCTTTGTAGTGGCTTCTTGGTCCAATGATCTTTATGTTTGGTTTATGTCGGGTTTTATGTCAAATAAAATGGATGTCGTGTATTATCCACGACTTTGGTGTGGTTTAGAGTTTTATTCAATCGTAGCATTATGTACGAGTTTCTGGTTAATTAGTTGAACTTATTAAAACATTAATGATTGTGAAACTCTTGATTGATGTTAATCATAGTCATATTAATAATGTATATAATTTACAAGTGTAAACTAGATGAATGATGGAGTAATATTATGAAATTATTAGTCCCGGCATGCATACCTTATTTATATCACAAAGATACGATGAACATTTCAAAATAAAGAAAGGTAAACAACTTCAAACATTCATCCTATTGGTTATCTACAGCCTCTGAAAGTCATCCTTTTCTTGCAAATCTTAACGGTGAAAGCAAAGAATAAAGTAAAAACAACAACATGCTCCAACGCACTTTATAACACTCCGATTTTTGAGTTGGATATACCCGAGATTTTTAGCACCTCTAATACCGGTGGTCACCATATTAATTCATTATCATGAAATCATATATACACATTTACACGCATAAATTAAATGTTGATGTAGTCGTTTTTAAAATACTTTTCGCTATACTTCATTTCTTTCTGTAATGTTTAGTTTTGCCTTAATATATTAATTATGTATTTTCACATAAATGTTGTATACAGTATTTTCTGTAACCAAAATAACATATACTCCCTCCGTTCCTAATTATATGCCGCGTTTGAGAAAAACACACAGATTAAGAAATTGAGTATTCCAAAAAAAAATCTTGGAAAGTGTAGTGGTGTAAAGAATATGAAATATTGATAGATTGAATGTGCCTAGAAAGTTGAAAAGTAATATTGAAAAATGGAAAGGGTATTAAAACATGTATTGAAAATGTAACTACGACATATAAAAAGGAAATTTTGATTTTGGCTTGTGCGACATATAATAAGGAACGGAGGGAGTAATTCTTTTGTTCTAAACGACCTTTATATATATTAACCTTTAAATTATATACTCCCTCCGTTGCGAAATAACTGAGGCAATTGTCAAAAAGATTTGTTTCAAAATAACTGAAGCGGTTACATTTCCTTTTTTTTTTTTTTTTGAAAACAGGCAGTTACATTTCCAATGTAGCATTTATTGTGTTTTTCCCACATCTACCCTTATTTATTAAAGAGTAAGAGAATAAATACAACATTGTATTAATTATAGACTAATAGTTTTTTAGTCATTTTGGCATTCAAATTAAATCATTACTCACATTTTTAATATGCGTGTTTTTGACAACCGTCTCACTTATTTAAGAAGGGAGGGAGTAATATTCATCTTGATTATTGCCAAGTACTCCCTCCGTTCCTAATTATATGTCGAATTTGAGAAAAACACACAGATTAAGAATATTATTTATTGTGTTGATTTTCATTACAAAATACTAAAAAAAATCTTGAAAAATGCAGTGGTGTATCGAATATGAAAATTGATTGGTTGGATGAGCCTAGAAAGTTGAAAAGTAGTATTAAAAAGCGGAAAGAGTATTAAAATATATATTGAAAATGTAACTACGACATATAAAAAGGAAATTTTGATTTTGGCAACTGCGACATATAAACGGAGAGTATATCAACCTTTAAATTCCTTGTGCGTTAAGTAAAATAGTGAAGCTATTTTCAAGATAAAAAAAAATCAAATATCATTCATGTATAATATCCTTTGAGAAAAGAGAAAATGTTTCTCATGAAAGAATTGTCATGGATTTTTCGTTTTGACAAAAAGGAAAAAAAAAAAAAACATGGTGATTAAAGAAACATGAAAAAAGTTAAAATAAAACTACGGGACATTTAATGTGCAATATGAACACTTGGAAAAAAAATTTAAATGCAGGACATTTAATATACAATGTGAACAGCAGAAAAAACAAAAACAAAAAAAAACTGCACCACATTTAATGTACAATGTGAACATGTTTATCTTATGAGTTTATTTCGTTAATACTTATAATTAACGCAGCTTATTTGTTTTGACAAAATAAAATCAAAAAAATTGTTTTGAGAGTTTTTTTTCCCGGGGGTTTTCCTATTGCTAATTGTCGTGGAGTTCTTGCATTGACAAAAGAAAAAAAAAATGTGGAGATAAAAAAACGAAAAAAAATTAACAAAGATAGAGGATATTTACAATGTGAAATTTTGTAAATTTTGAACGTGGTTTTTTTTTTTTTTTTGTCAATTAGAAACCAAAAAAACGTGGAGATTGGAAATAAGAGAGGGAACGTAAAAAGAAAAATAAAATACTGCCGGACATTTTAATAAAATCAGAAAGAAATCTATATCTATATCTATATATGTTTTAGAAGGTGTTTTAAATCAATTACCCGCAAACCCGCCCCAAACCCATAATTAACCCGATCCAATTCCTCAATTTCCTCCCTAAAGATTTTTTTTTTTGAATTCAAAGAAATTTTGTTAATACCCGAATTTCATCTTTCCAAAGTTATGTAATTGCATTAATACCTCAAATTGAAAATAAAATAATTAAATACATTAATACCTCAATTTGAAACCAAAGATTTTTTTTGAATTCAAAGAAAATGTGTTAATGACTGAAATTAATGCTATCCTATGTAATGTAAATTGCATTAATGCCTCAATTTGAAAAAAAAATAAATAAATACATTAATACCTCAATTGGAAAAAGAAAAATTAATTGCATTAATACCTTATTTTGGTGCCGTACAATTTGACAAGCGACAAATGAATAATTTACTTGATTGACTGAAATTATGCACACATTTCGCAATCCTCTCCATAGAAAATGTGTTTTTTTAAAAAGAAAAATGAGTTGATACCCGGATTTAATGCTTCCAAAATAGAATAAATTACATTAATATCTAATTTTGAAAATGAAAATAAATAATTACATTAATACCTCAATAACGCATAAATAATTACATTACAATAATTACCTAGGTATTTTCACACAGATTAAGAAAGTGGTTGAATGTCATAAATTTGATAGTTAATGTCTAAAATGTCCCTTGACTATCATTAATGCAATAATTGTTAAGTAATGAAAAGTGATTGGATTGATAATAAATTAGGGGTAAGATAGAAAAAAAAGTAATAAATGTGGCTTTGGTAATTTGGAATGACGTATATTATGGGACAGAGTCAAAAGTGTAGAATGACTTATATTTTAGAACGGTTGTAATAATAACTCATTATAAGTTTATAACCAAGTTACTCTCATGTTGTATTGATGTATTCATATGCTATATATTGTATAATAGATTTTAAATTGTAGTGTATAGATAGACGTTTGACTGATTTACGGGACCGTTTACAATCATTTTAATGATGTACATATGATCATAATATTTTAAATCAAATTTTATTGTATATTTATATTTTAAACTTTTATACATAAGATTTAACCTTTTTAATAAAATCATAATGTGAGTAAATTGTTGCTCCACATTGTGAGCTTGAAATCTTGGATTGGCGTTTGCATGTGTGTTATTTGAAACATTGTTGTTATACGAAGTCATTTATGTAAATGTTTGCAATTTCGTGGGTAATGTGGTGAATGAGATGTAGGGTAAATGTGGGCGGGGTGGGGTGCATAGACCCCACTCAAATTTTCTACAAGCTACTAATATACCCTCTTATAATATTATAACTTTGTATGTATATTATTTCGAAAATTCTAACATAATTATTCGATTAGTTAACCTGTTGGAAGCTTTCAGACTTTATCCAGCCGTCATGGGTTCAAAACCCTGCTATGACTCTTTTTATCACCTTTTTGGTTTTTTAATTTGGCCCAACCGAAAAAGTAATTTTGGTCCGCCACCTGGATGTGGGATATGAGTGTATGATATATAGCGTGACATTACACAATAAATTTTGGTCCACACACCTGGATGGATATGATGAGTGTATGATATATAGCGTGACATTACACAATAATTAGGTTAAAGGTTGTAAAGGACATGTTTTAGTCTAAAATGGTTGAGAAGACAATCATGTAGTGACACATGTAGTAACACATGTACAAAAATGTAGTAACACGTGTAATGAATCGTCATTCTCAACCATTTAAGTTTAAAAACACGCCCCATGCTGACTCGATTTCCTAATTTTTTAGATTGACATGAGCATAAATGTGCTTTCTTTCCCCCTTTTTTGTATGTTGGGTGTCAAATTTTCTTAAAACTTATATTAGATGGAAAAACAAAATTAAGATTTGACATTGAGGCAAAATTCATGAATTAATTGTACAATTTGTAGTACTATCTTTATTTTATTTTTGTGACACATTGTTTCATTTTTACACATCTTTGTAATTTCTCATACCCGTGCATGATGCACGGGTTTATAGGCTAGTGTGAATATGATTATTAATGTATAAAAGAAACGGAAAAAATGATCTATTGAAAAAGAAAATTGGCATTGCATTGATTCAAGGATCGATAGTCATAGTGAATGTGAATTGTTGTAAAAAGAAAACAATAGAAAATATAAATTGAAGATACAATTTTATTTAGAATTACCACATCTTCTTGAAAATTGCTACTAAATCTCCTTTCAGAGCTCTCAATATAACAACTTACTGCACAAATAAGCCAGATCAATAAATTTGAGTTAGTTTTAACATCGCTTGCAAAATCACAAACCTAAATATTGATCGTTGGCAGGAAGAAAAAAAAATGCTTGCCTTTAAAAATATTAATAATCAAAGAACAAACGGCTTCACAAAAAAGGGAACAAATGCTACGGCTGTAAAAAAAAAAAAAAAAAAAAAAAAAATGCTTGCCTTTCAAGTCTTTGAATATTTGTGCGGGTATGTGCAAGAGAATATATATATATATATATATATATATATATATATATATATATATATATATATATATATATATATATATATATCTCCTTGAGTTTGACTGTGAAGATTTAAAAAAATAATAATCAAAGAACAAACGGCTTAAAAAAAAAAAAGGGAACAAATGCTACGGCTACGGTAAAAAAAAAGGGAAAAAAAATGCTTGCCTTTCAGGAGTGCTGAATATTTGTGCTGGTATGTGCAAGAGAAGAAATATATATATCATTGACTTTGATTGTGAAGATTTAAAAAAATTAATAATCAAAGAACAAATGGCTTCAAAAAAAAAAAAAGGAACAAATGCTACGGCTACAAAAAAAAATAAAAAAAAATGCTTGCCTTTCGGGAGTGCTGAATATTTGTGTTGGTATATATGTGCAAGAGAAGAAATATATATGCCCTTGAGTTTGATTGTGAAGATTTAAATTAGCATGTTGTGACCTAAAATTTAAGAATTCAGCATCAATGGGCATAAATCAAGGGAATTATTAGAAGTGATGTTAAATTTTAATTTGACGTTGACTTTCCTTTTTGGTTCACAATGATATCGTGTAAATATTTTAAATTGATTTGAATATAAATTCTATTGATGTCTTAAATGCTATTAATGTCTAATATTTGACTGTGGGTTTTTAAATTTATTTGAATATAAATTGCATAAATGTCTTAAATGCAATTAATGTCTAATATTTGATCGTGTTTTTTTTTTAAGAATCGGGTTTGGAGCGGGTAATTACCGGGTTTGGGTCAAATCAATTTTAAATCACTTCCCTTTTATATATTAGTATAGATAGATTTTGATTATTTTCACACACATTTGAAAAGTGATTGAATATCATAAATTCTAAGGAGAAATGCTTAAAATATCCATTGACTATCATAAATGCAACAACTATAAAGTATTGAAAAGTAATTGAATTAGGGATAAGATAGATAAAAGACTAACAAATACTTCATTGATAATGTGGACTTACTTATATTTTAAGACAACAAAAATAGTTAGAGTGACTTATATTGTGAAATGGAAAGATTATATCCGTAGATAGATTTATCCAAATTTTCATATGCCCTTATGACTATAAATTGCAAATCGATCAAAGACACGTCGCATGTTTATCTCACATGAGGATGTTCCAACTACATTGCGATGACCAATGATATGCTCCCCATACAAATGACTCATGTTGCATGAGACACAATGCGATGCAAGAATAGGCAGCCTTCTAAAGTGAAAAGATTCTTTTTCGATGTTTTTGAAATCCATTTGAATACTGGATTGGTATAGGTAGGGCACTCAACCCTTATTTGAGAGATGCATTCATTGGTTGTTCTCTAAGAATCCGCTCGGGAAGAAGCATTCCACCTCCCGTGCAATCTGTTGATCAACAACCAACAACTCTGTGTGCACGTATGTATGTTCCATCACACAAAAATGTGTAGCTGCAATGTATTTCTATACATATTCTCTGTTTACTCATGTAACACAATAAAACTCAATATTTTGTTATTTATAAAGACGATCTTTATTCAATAAAACTCAATATTTGTCTGTAATAAATCATTACCAAATAAGGCATGGTATTAATTATATAGAACACTGAAAACAGAACCACATTACATCGGTGCGGTGGGGTCCACCGCGGGGAGAGGTACAGCCGGCTCTCAGATTTTCTAATGTGCATGCTTTTTTCGCAACAAGAATCGGTAAAACATACTCTCTCTGATCCACAATAACTGAAACAGTTGCCAAAATATTTTGTTCCATTTTATGTGAAACAGTACAATTTACAATGCAATATTTATTGTGTTTTTACTTGATTTACCTTATTTATTAGGTAGGGGCTATAAAAAAGAATGTCACATTAATTATATCGAAGGACATTCTGGTCATTTCATTGTAAAATTTAATGCATCAACTCATATCCTTAATATGAGTGATTTTAGCAACTGCCTCAGATAAATTGAAACAGAGAGGTACTAATTACAAAATTTAATTTAAAATAATTAGTTGATGAGAAAACCTCTCTACTAATCGTGGTTTCACTCTAATCCAAATTTTACAGATTTCAACTAATCTGGGCAAACAAAAATCCTTGTTTTAACAGATTAAGAAGGGATCTATAACAAAAACAAAACCCTAAATTAAATCTATGCAATACGATAGACAGATCAAGAAATTAAAACATATTGGTTTTTGGCCTAGATCGAGAAGAAGGTATTTTTACCTCGATCGAGACTTTGCATAGAAAACGATCCTAGATCAATCTACTCATTTAGCTTTTGGATTTGATAATCAAATTCAGCATATATATATGGATCGCAATTGATGAGAAAACGTTTCCACGATTGGAAAGAAATTTTATGTTTTCACCACATTATATACCTTTTTCTTTTTTTTTCTTCTTCTTTTGAAAGACATAAAATGGATTGTTAAACAAACAGTAATAAACAGTCAGATTAATTATGGGACTATCTTTTCACACAAATGTTGTTTTACACTTACCAAGCGAGAGAGTGAGCTTTGCTTGGATATTCCACACGCCGCCATTCGACCGTAAATGAGTCCGAAAATATATACTATTCTCAGCCAATTTATGGTCGGTCATTAAAGAAATAATTCGACCCAATTTGAAATCGAATACGATCATTATCTTGATTTTATTCTAGTCGAATTTTGAATGTTTTTCATACTCAATACCAATCGGAAAGACATTCGACTAAAATTGAGTACAAAAACTTTTAATATTCTCATCTCAAATTCACTAAATCAATAGTGGTCTTTTTTATATTGTTGTTGTTATCCTCGACCCACCCTAATGCGAATGTGTAGAGTATTCGGACTCAATATTGGTCGAATGATGCTCGACTATGTATGAGTTTGGAAAACTTCAAACATTCTACAAAATATGGTCGAAAGAACTAGTGTGATTTCTCAACACGTATATTCCACCATATTTCAAGATTATGGATAATATGTCATATTCACCAAACTTTGGTCGAAATGAACAGCAGTAAAATAAAAAAATAAAGCGCGAAAATGGAAAAAAATCATGTTGTAAGATAAAAATTTGTGTGAAAAGATATTTCCTTAATTATTAGCTACACAATATTACATAATCAACTCTCCGCATAATCCCGCATGGATGCGAGATGGTTGATGTGTGCTACAAGCTGCGGCTCGTGGAGCTAGTGTCTTAATACGAATGCACTCAAATAGTAATCAAGTAGTGTATCGTCACTATAAAATAATTACTATTATTATAATTAATGATATCATACACTATATAATCAATGTATAAAAAAATTGTAATCAATGTACTACTTTCGGTCCAAAATATATGTCATTTTAGATTTTTTTGATTTGTCTCACAATATAAGTCATTCTATAATACACATGCAATATTTATTGCTCCTTTCTCTATCTTACCCCTAATTAATTATGAATCCAACACTTTTCATTACTCAACAACTATTGCATTAATGATAGTCAATGGGTATTTTAGACATTAATCTTCATATTAATGACATTCAACAACTTTCTTAATCTGTGTGAAAATTTCTAGAATGACTTATATTTTAGACCGGTAGCAATATAAAAAATTGTTGCATAATTGTATTGTGTTATCAATACTGTAACCAATATTTTTGAGAGGTGACGGAAATTTTATTAAGCCAATTCAATACTGTAACCAATATTGGAATGTGTGTTTGAGTCAATTGACCTTCTATAAATAAGATCCAGTCTCTCCGGAAAATTGATGACACCCTCCACTTGCAATTTTCTACGTATTTTCTTATAATAATAATAATTTAAAAAAAAAGGATGGACCAATTTCTGATAATATCGGATATGACCATCAAGCGTCACATGTATTATTTCAGATCATATTAATGTCACTCTTATAACTTGACTGACTTAATGCTTTAGTCATATTTTTACAAAATTAGTACTGTAATTTAAATATTTTTTGCAATATCAGTTGTCTAAAGCCGAAGGACGCTGAATTACAGGAAGAAAAAAAAAAAAAAATCAATGTTGTGGGAAAATTAAACAAATTTTGTAAAATTTTGCAAATTCCGTCCTGAAAAATGTCGGCCAAGGCGGTACTAAAATTGCAAGCAAAATCCAATTAAATTATGGGTCACGAGGAAGGACATCAATATTTAATCAATTAAGAAGAACGATGGTTTTGAAACTTTTACATAAAAAATAAAATTATTTTTATTTTATTTTTTTAATTCAGGCGCCCCTTTATCCTTAAAAAAACACAAACTTTCTCGCTAATCCATCTTTTTAAACACCCACATCTTTCAATCTAGAACTTCAAATTTCAAATTTAAAAATTCTTTCACCAAATTTTTTATTTTTTGATACTGTTTATTTTGAGACCACATTCAATATATTACGACGTGATTTCAGAAAATTCATTGTCGAAAGTTCGAAATTCACTAATTTTTGGGATTTACTGGAGATATTCACCGAATGAATTTCGACAGTGAATCTCATGAAAAATGATTTACTTATATCAAAAAAATAAAAAAAATTCAGTGAAATTTTTATCGCGTTTACATATATATCAAAAGATATGAGCGTTTCAAAATAAAAGAGGAAAGAGAAAAAAAAAATATATTCCCAGGAAAAAGGTTCCAAGGAAAATATTCCAAATATTGTCCTAAACTAGCACACCAAATAGTTTTAGCTTAAGTGTTTAAGCAGATGTTCTGAGTTCGAGTCATATCATGTTTCTGGGTTTAAATAATGGTCTAAAATGAGTTAATTTCAATCGTAGAAAAAGGAAATAAAAATAAAAATAAAACACAACTAACAAGAGGGAAATAACTGAAGTGTTTACGGTGATTTTTCTAGAAGGGCTGTGGCACAACGAAGGACACATGGTTTGAGTCCAACGAGTGACATAACGGTGTTCTACACCGTTGATCGTAATGAGTCTATATAGATCATGATGTAAATCTAACATAATCAACGGTGTAGATTATCGTTGTATCATTCGTTATGGTAGAACCGTTATGCCTATATCATAAATTTTGTGATATTGACGACATTGCTTTTTCTATAAAGTTCACCATTTTCAATAAAAGAGGAAAATAATTGAAGTGTTTCAATTGGTGCTTATTGAGGATGGCGACATGCTCCGACGAAGATGCTTCTCTTCCCAGCCGGAGGTACTTAATTTGTTTGTTTTTTCCATTTCCAAGTTCACCACTTTCTCTTTCCAAGCTCTCTAATGGCGTGTACGTACTACCGGATTGATTATCAATACTCATGTAAATATATACATGCTTTCTATCTTCATCTTATTATGTACTTCAAGTTGCCTGAAGAACATATATATAAAGCCGCCCCTGTTTGCAGGTCACTTGTTTGTTAGTGTATATGGTACCAATTCAAAGTATTCTGATTCAACAAGTTTCTTTGGCGGTGGTGCATTTGAAGATTTAATAATCTGCGTTAAATCGGAGACTGAATTCCTCTATTAGTTACATACAATGTGTGCTCAATGTGTTTATAATAAAGCACTGTGGTCAAGATATGTATGTGAGTCGAGCAAATTAAATCAGAGCGCGAATGTAGTTGATCCTGTTACCAATCGCTGTATGAATTCCCTTCTAAGCATATTTGGTCCTGTTTGCATCCATTTTTTCTTTCCTGTTTGCTCCTCCTTCCTGAAAAGAGAATCAATTAATGGGCTCATAGTTCTTACTCAAAATCTGAGAACTTGCTAATTTTTAACTTGATTCCGAAGTGCTGTGTTATTCGTGTTTGCTTCATATTCAGCTACTTTCTTATGACCTTATCTCAATTTTGAACCTGCAGATTGCTGGGGAAAGTTGCTCTTGTTACCGGAGGAGCCGCTGGTATTGGTGAGAGCATTGTACGTCTGTTTCATAAGCACGGTGCAAAGGTATGCATTGTTGACATTCAAGATGACCTTGGCCACAAGTTGTCTGCTACTCTAGGCGATGACAATAGTGTATGTTACTTTCATTGTGACGTGTCGGTAGAGGATGACGTGAGTCGTGCAGTTGACTTCACTGTTGACAAGTTTGGCTCACTAGATATCCTGGTCAACAACGCTGCGGTTACAGGAGGTCCTCATTGTCCAGATATTCGTAAGGTTGAGCTCTCTATGTTTGACACGGTGTTTGATGTCAACGTCAAAGGCATGTTTTTGGGGATGAAGCATGCAGCTCGTGTGATGATCCCGAAGAAAAAAGGGTCGATTATTTGTATGTGTAGCGTCGCAGGTGTGATCGCTGGTGTAGGGACTCATGCGTATACATCTTCCAAACATGCTATTTTAGGCCTCACCAGGAGTGTAGCAGCTGAGTTAGGTAATCATCATATAAGAGTTAACTGTGTATCTCCTTATGCCGTCGCGACAAGCTTGGCTCTTGGCGGTCTTAAGCCTGATGACGAGAAGACTAAGGAGGCAAAGGAGAGTTTCGAAGCATTTCACGCTGAGATTGCAAACCTACATGGAATAGTGCATATGGCTGAAGATGCTGCTAATGCTGTGCTTTTCTTGGCTAGTGACGAAGCACGGTATATAAGTGGGAGTAATCTCGTGGTTGATGGAGGCTTCACAAGTGTGAACCACTCCCTCCGCGTGTTCAGATGAAAATGACTGACAACATTCGCATTCATCACAATCGTTCATTATACATTTTTGGACCACCACTAATGATGGTGAGACTTGTTGATTGATTTGAATCGTCGTCGTTTATGAATAATAGTTCACGAGTGCGAACCGGATGATTAGTCTTGGTCAGTTTATTCCTTATTGTGATTCTATGTTCTTTGTGGATGTGTGCTTGTGAAGCTGCAACTCTTAGTCCTTGTAGTGGCTTCTTGGTCTCTAATGCTCTTTATGCTTGGTTTCTATCGAATAAAATGGATGCCGTGTATTGTCAAGAGAAAATTACTTTAATGTGGTGTAGTGTTTTATTCAATCGTAGCATTGTGTGTGTTCGAGTTTTTCTGGTCAGTTGACATTATTAAAACATTAATGTTGTTACACTCTTGATTGATGTTAATCATAGTCATTAATGTATATAGTTTACAGGTGTGAATTAGATGAATAATGGACTAATATTACGAGACTTCGGGTAAAATTTGACTTTGTAAAGCTGCAGAGTCCAATGCTGAATCAGAATTCGATTCACGTCTCCGCCTCCAAATAAAAATCTCATCATTCCCAATCTCAAATAAGAAAACCCGAATATTAAATTTATATTTGACGTTTGGTAGATCTAAAGTTATTGTAGTGTCACTAAACAAATCTCCGGAGAAAAGGACCGATGGAAAGGAGGACATAAGCCTTGAATCACGTTGTAACTCAAAGAAGAAAAAAAAAAAAAAAAGGTTAAGTATTTTGTGGACAATTATATTAATGCACTAAAACAATAATGTTTTGTACTTGGGTAGTGGTATGAACATAATAATTGTACTATAACAGGGATACAACTACATTTTCTACCTTTAATCATGATCAAAACACATCATAAACAATGAATTATACATCACATTGAAAAATGATTCGATTGTATCATCCGTTATGGCACAATGGTTGTGTTAGGAAATCTACGCGGGAACGCAGCGGAATTTAAAATTTTGATTTCCTTTTACCCAAGATCGACTTCGTTTAAGCAATAAACAAATAGATAGTAGACGGTGGTTACCTTGGTTGATCTAAAAGATCGACGCTTTGACCGTCTAAGAGAGTAGTTCTGCATAGAGCCGCCCAGTGTTCGGCCTCTACCGCTAGTCCACACGAATGACTCACTGAATCCCATCATGGATTGCTATTGGAAAACTCCGGTTCTTGGACCGCCTTTTCCCCTCTCTCCAACTCTCTATAGGATGCTTCTCCAATTTTACACAAAGAACTATGAACTCTTGCAATTGTGATGTCTGAAAAGAGCATGACACCCACCTCCTATTTATAATGGATGTGGCGCCAGAATAGAGTAGAAAGGAAGAAAACATTTTCCCAATAAAATAAGGAAAATATATTTGATTGATTTATCTCATTTATTACTGATATCTCATATTAAATAAATCTGGATATTGTCGATATCTTATATTGAATATTCCCAAAATATTGTCAATATCTAATATTACTTATCTTTATTTTATTACCATAAATCAATTTACACACGCGTGTGTATATATCACATATATATAACACATATAAATCTATTAATACCCAAATAGTCAAACATGTCAACTTGAACAATGGCAATTTACGTGTGTCAATTACACACACAAACTTAGGCGCCATTTATATATATTGGATATATATATATATATATATATATATTAATATCTTATATTAATATTTAGTATACTATTAATTAAATTACTTGTAATCCAAGTGTATCTTATACACAAATAAGTTCTTGCCACCTTTGACCAACAAATTGGCTTCCTAATATTCTTTAATTAATATAATATTATTAATATCTTGTATTTAATTTATTCATAATAAATAAATACCACCATATTAATTTACCACTATAACCTTTATAGTCTCGAGATAAACTTTCCTTATTTGGTTATCATTTATAACCACATTTTAATCCGGCTAGATGTTCATATGTGTGTGACCCGATAGGCTTCGAATATGTTGGCCGTGAGGCACAAAGTGCAAATTACTTAAAACGCCTTCATACCTAACGATCACGGGATAGCGTCTAAAGCAACACACCGTGACCCCCAATCATCGGAAGAGTCAAATGCAATGACTACTACCTTTCATGTGAAACAGATTACCGTGTAACTTACAATCTATCATTTAATAATAATATCCATACGGTCGTTAGTCGAGTGTCAAAACATCAACGACCGTATCTTATAATCTGGATATCAAGCTCTCTCGAAGTAACTCATTTACTCCCACTTTGCAAAGATTCACGAGAGTAAGACATTCCTTATAAGAAGGCCATTTCGGATATTCGATCCCAATCATGTGATACGCGATTCCCGGACGACCAATCATGTATACTCCGCGTGCTTGATGATCATACCCAATCACTACCGCATGATCGCCCGTGGCTGTGGAAACCTCAATAGTGTCAAAGCATGACAATCCACACCGTGATGCCATGAAGACTCGGTCCTGGGATAATTACACAACCGCCACATAGTGTGACACTTAACCGTGTAAGTGGGTCGATCTAACGTCGCATTCTCTAATACACGCCCACGCATACCCAAGTGTCTCTACACTTCGATGAGACGAGATCTATCCCCGCCTCTAAAGACATGAAGACATCTAATACGTGCTAGTCCGCTTTATACTATCAATGCCCTGCTTTAATAGTACATCGCCTTGAGACATTTAAGTATCAAACTTATTAAAGTGATTAGAGATCTCATCAACCATAATCGCCTATCATGGTTTCTCTATCACAGTTTAATACTAAGGACGTTAACATATAACAATTCATAATTGGTCCTTTAAAAGAACAGATATATGACAACATAAAAGCCATTTAATATATATGTATAAACATAAAGAAATAGTATAAACGATCCGACCCGGTCGGATCCGGTCCAACCCGATTGGGTTTAGGACACTATTTCAACAATCTCCCACTTGGCCTAAAACCAATCACTCGTACACACGAGACCAAGTTGAAACACAAGAATCTCATGCAATACTCGCAACTAGCCCTAGCCATAAACGGATCGCTATCCGTGGGGACTCAGACTATCTTCATATCATGCTCCTAATGACCAAGTCAAAGGAACCGCCTCAACACACACATGAATCTCTGACGAGACCCTGGTCCTTGCTTCAAGCAATGAATCCACTTACTATATCGGCTATATAGAAAAGGTGGAAGAACCATACAAGGTTCGTGGAATGAACCTTCTGTATCCATGTATCGCCTCCGCTGCGCCTCTAAGGCACTACTGTGTTTTTGGCTAACTTGTAGAATTTACAATGACCCATATGCTAGAACATTTCCGACTCAACTTGTATCACTTAATCAAAGTGATCGCAAACCAGCATGTGAGCCTCCCACTCGCCTTCATAAGACTTAGGATATATGCGTCAGATATCTACGTTTATTTAATTCCAAGTTTCAATAAACTAGGAAACTTTCCTTAACTTGTTTAAGGATATTCTCGACATTCACCAGATTTACTTTCATACTTGCTCATGACTATTCATGAACTATGAACATCCGGCATTCCTTTTATGATGGTTCCTATCGCAGGAGCGAAGGAAACCTTCCATAAACATCATCTTTCACCTTACCTTTAGGACGAACGTCCTAACATAGATAGATCTTGAGAACACTGGCTAGCAGTATCCCCGTCGCGATCTATGCTAAACTCCTTTTAGCATCACATCTATATAGGTAAACTATATAATCTAACAGCAGTTAAATCTATCACTATAGATTCTTATTTCTAAAAATGAGAACTGCTAATCCAAGTGCTTTCGTAAAGAACTTGAACTACCAAACATTAATTGATCGTGACATGGGGTGATAATTCTAGAGAGAGATATATAATACCTTACTCAAAAATCGTAACACACTCCTACAATCCAACTTGCACACGGGCATATCCTTCTTTTGACTAAATCAAACTCCTTTGATTATCAAACAAAGAAATCGCTCTAGAGAAACTTGTTTGAGTCCATAAATGGATCTCGTGGGCTTACATATCATGTTATCGTCTATGAACATCGAGCTTTACGCTCAACGTCATCAACACTATCATATAGCCATGATACGGTTATAACAAGTATTATCTCGAATAAAGCGGCTCAGCTTACAGGGACATTCCTCTGGTAAGGCATGACTAGGTTCATAACCTGGTTGTCACTGATGGAATCTAATTCAGATATTATGGCTCCTGGCCATATCTCTCAATCTTGCCTTTCAAACATTCTTTCATAAGTCGTGAGATATTCATTCTTCAAGATGAACATACCGATAGCCTTTTCAGGCTTGAGGTTATCCATGAACTTGAGAACTTTTGTGTGCACCGAGCGAAGTGTTTTACACTTCATCGCTATGTGGCGTCTGCTCACGTTCCTATGGTTGAATATATCTTTGTGGTTCTCAAACTCTTTTGAGATTTAAATCTACTCCCACTGTTTCTTTTGGAAGAAACACTTCCTCTAGAAGACAAGCATGTTTGGAGACAAACTTGCTCATGGATTTGTGTAAATAATATCTAGCGTACTTGCTGAGATATTCCACAAAGTTGCATATGTCGTACTAGGCTCCAAGCCTTTCCTCGACTTTGCTTATGACAACTTCAAATCATCGGTTAAGACAGATTTGACATTATCCTCTTCCATATCTAATATGGAATTTATTCAACCTTTATTCTTTGGAACTCGGTTAAGTATAAGGGCACTATCCCGAAACGGGTAAGGGATACTTTGCATGGCTCAAGTCACACCTTTATCATATAAAGTGTTGTTTCCATTTTGGGAACACAATCCAATTGCGTATCCCAAATATGGTATCCTTGAAGGAGAATCTTATTCCTTTCGACGGCTTCAAACACCTTTCGGTATTAATTAATTCAATCCAATTGAAGATTAATTCTAAGTAGCTCATCAATCTCATATTCGCATTAGCTCGAATTTTTCGGCTTTCCGAATTATGCACTTCATCGAGTACACTTGACTATTTCTAAAAATAGTCGTAGAGACTAATAAATAATTATTTGTGGCATTAATTGTCACAAGCCAACAAACATCGGTATGTTTAGGCTTGAGACAATTTTTCTAGATTTTACAACCTTTTCATAAAAGGGTATTTTAGTCATCTTTAGGTAAGATACATTACAACCCACACAATTCATAATCACATGGTTCAACATCATCGTAATGACGTTTAATTACACGCTTCCTTCCGGAGAGACTATGTCTAGAACAACCACAAATATTAAGGATAACAAATGCACACAAATATTTAGTTGAGATCTCATCACATATATCAACTATATAGTGACAACGAATCGAGTATGTTAGGTTCAAGTGACCTTCCAACTTTATCGAATAACATTTATTCTTTACAATTGAATATGTCTACTAAATCCTAACAAATAATCGAAAGTATGTTCTTCATAAGAACCGAACATAATAACATTTATTTAGTTCACTTATCAGTTTACTAGATCCGTAGAGTGGTAAGTGTTACAACGCTTGCTTCACCTTCCATATCTCAGATTTAATCTTTCTAATTTAATCACACTCAAGGTATCATATATCTTAGAGTTGACTTTGAACTTAGATAGATTTATCTCAACTCACTTGCCTAGAATAGAAACTTCAATAAGTTCTCTATTTAAGCACATGCCCTAACTTTCCTTTTCAATCCTTTAAGCACTTGAAAAATGTTTCTTATTGCAATCTTTCATAAGACTTAAGAAAGATCACAAGAGCTATGTCTTTGATTTCCTTTCATAAAGAAAATCTAAAGTTTATTAAATAGTTTATTTAACCTTTTAAATCGTATTTAAAACATTAACTATTTAATTAACCTTTAAGCAATGATTAAAGAAATAAGTCGATACTTAAATCTTACAATTTTGAAAACAACCTTTCCAAAATTAGACGTGGTCATTCTTATCCAACGTTTGAATTAATTGTCATCGTATGACCGAATGATCATCCTGGATCGTGACTAATTCGTTGAAACTAATTTCAAATGATTTAATCACATCATGAGCTTCCGCTTTCATTAATAATTAAAGCCTTGGAGTACTCCATCAAATATGTAGCCTCCTTGTCTCTAACTACCATAACAGGATCTCTTGTGTAATTGCTCATTTTAAAAGGATTAAAATTACTTAACCATATTTGAGAACGTTTCTCAAAAGGTAACAGTCGTAATTTGGTTTTACTATTCGAGAATAAAACATAAATATAAAGTCTGCTAAAACTACAACATAAAAAAATGAAAATAAAAGAGTGTTGTTGTTTATACACGCAAAATCAAAAATGGTCTTTTGGTTTATGATTTTGCTCCCACTAGTCAACTACTTCCAATTGACTTTCAAGAATTTTTCAAAATTCTTTAGTGGCTGAGATCCCATCTAGTTACCTTGATTCCCGGCGGTGGTCGATCAACCAAGATAATTTCGATAGGTAGGTAACTCTTTACCATTCACATCTCTATGTGATTCTCAGTGGTTGACTAGTCAACTCTTTGGCGATACACATCACTATGTGTTAGTCAACCCTTGTCTCTAAAGTCGACGGCCCTCGACGGTGGCCAATCACCGAAAGACTCTAGTCAAGTCATAACCCAATATTCACGAGATCTCATACGATCATATCTCAATAACGACGATATACCCGAGGTAGGTCAACTCCCGGCGGTGGTCGATCGCTTGATCCGAACACGTGCTCTTCACCGTCGTTATAATATTGGGAGACAATGTTCCGACTTGATTTTTGTTGTGGAAGTATTTATGTAAATTAATTCACTTAATTAATTTTTAATTGCGGTCTCATCAAATATATCTATCTCTATAGACATACATCCTACACATTCATCTAGATCGTGCTAGTCATGCATCTATCGTATCATATAAAATAAATACAAGCACAAAATAAATAAATGCGTAAAGTAACCGGTATGATCATGGACTTTTCCTAGAGTGCGGTTTCGAATACAAACCGACGAAACCGCTGGTCACAATCTAAGGGTAATGCAACCACCAATAGGGATCTTTAATGCCCATTCTCCAATGAGATCTTTATTTTCGCCTTTCTTTGGTCTCCATCTTCCGCTCCATTCTTGTTACATTTAATTCTATCTAATAAAATAAATACACCCGCCGCACACGGGGAGTCAACGGAATGGGATAAATGCGAAAAATAAACTAGGTCACGTTCTTCATAACGGCCTGGGACAATTTTTAAACCAACGAAAAATTAAATCATTCACATCTATCCTATCGGTCGATTAAGTCAATCGATCGATCAATCTCCCATATAATCATATTATATCTACTATATCTAATCCATACAATAAAATCTTATGAAAGAGATAAAATTAAAATTCAACTACTTAAGTCTTAATTAATCAATTAACATTTAATCTATTAAATAATTTTATCCAATCAATTAACTAATTAACATTTAATTAATTAAATGATTTTAATCGAAATAAAATTAACGATTAATTTTAAACCGATTTTAATTTTAATTTTAATTAATTAGAACTATTCCAAAATAAATCAAAATTAAAATTATTTCTCTTTTGTTTTTTTCTTTTGATTCGTAATCAAAAGGGATGCATTAGTTTCCTAAACCAAATTTGGCTTAAGCGCAGCCACTTTCCAAAATCAAAATTTTGAAGTGACTTGCGCTGCAAGCTTTTACAAATCAAATATTTGAAAAGGACTGCAGCTATTCCAAATCAAATATTTGGAAATGCCAAATAATTTTGGTTTAGGCACACTTTCCAAAATCAAAATTTTGAAAGTGAGTGCAGCTTTGCGCTTTTCCCAAATCAAATATTTGGAAGGCGCAGGCCTATTCCAAATAAATTTTGGAAAGCCATTATTATTTTAATCTTATGTAATGGCGTCGATGGCCAAACTATTTGAACCATTGGTTAGCCACACGACACAACTAAACAAAGCGGAAATTAATAATCACAACTATGAACCATATTAAATCACAAAATACACAAAAACAAAATCTGGGGCCACCGCATCACGCCAAAGAAACGCCGAGCCGGAGGCCGCCGCCGCCGCCAGCGATCACACGGTGGTGGTGCCGCCGCCGATCGGCCGAGCACCACCATTGCCGCCCTTTTTTTTTTTTTTTTTTTTTTTTTTTCGTGTATCAATTTTGCGAATTAAAATCTTTCATCTTTTAATCACGTGATTTAAACGATAAAATTAACTACGATAATAACATGCTTATTGCTTAAGCTCAAGCTCGCCGCTCGATACCCTTGTTAGAAATCTACGCGAACGCAGCTGAATTTAAAATTTTGATTTCTTTTACCCAAGATCGACTTCGTTTAAGCAATAAACAAATAGATAGTAGACGGTGGTTACCTTGGTTGATCTAAAAGATCGACGCTTTGACCGTCTGGGAGAGTAGTTCTGCATAGAGCCGCCCAAGTGTTCGGCCTCTACCGCTAGTCCACACGAAACGACCGCCGGAATCCCATCATGGATTGCTATTGGAAAACTCCGGTTCTTCTAGACCGGCCCTTTTCCTCTCTCCAACTCTACATGGATGCTCTCCAATTTTACACAAGAACTATGAACTCTTGCAATTGTGATGTCTGAAAGAGCATGACACCCACCTCCTATTTATAATGGATGTGGCGCCCCAGATAGAGTAGAAAGGAAGAAAACATTTTCCCAATAAAATAAGGAAAATATATTTGATTGATTTATCTCATTTATTACAATATCTCATATTAAATAAATCTAGGATATTGTCAATATCTTATATTGAATATTCCCAAAATATTGTCAATATCTAATATTACTATCTTTATTTTATTACCATAAATCATTTTACACACGTGTATATATATCACATATATATAACACATATAAATCTATTAATACCCAAATAGTCAAACATGTCAACTTGAACAATGGCAATTTACGTGTGTCAATTACACACACAAACTTAGGCGCCATTTATATATATTGATATATATATATATATATATATATATATATATATTAATATCTTATATTAATATTTAGTATACTATTAATTAAATTCAGCTTAATCCAAGTGTATCTTATACACAAATAAGTTCATACCACCTTTGACCAACAAATTGGCTTCCGAATATTCTTTAATTAATATAATATTATTAATATCTTGTATTTAATTTATTCATAATAAATAAATACCACCATATTAATTTACCACTATAACCTTTATAGTCTCGAGATAAACTTTCCTTATTTGGTTATCATCTATAACCACATTTTAATCCGCTAGATGTTCATATGTGTGTGACCCGATAGGCTTCGAATATGTTGGCCGTAGGCACAAAGTGCAAATTACTTAAAACGCCTCTTCATACTCTAACGATCACGGGATAGCGTCTAGCAACACACGTGACCCCAATCATCGGAAGAGTCAAATGCAATGACTACTACCTTTCATGTGAAACAGATTACCGTGTAACTTACAATCCTATCATTTGTAATAATATCCATACGGTCGTTAGTCGAGTGTCAAAACATCAACGACCGTATCTTATAATCTGGATATCAAGCTCTCTCGAAGTAACTCATTTACTCCCACTTTGCAAAGATTCACGAGTAGTAAGACATTCCTTATAAGAAGGCCATTTCGGATATTCGATCCCAATCATGAGATACGCGATTCCCGGACGACCAATCATGTATACTCCGCGTGCTTGATGATCATACCCAATCACTACCGCATGATCGCCCGTGGCTGTGGAAACCTCAATAGTGTCAAAGCATGACAATCCACACCGTGATGCCATGAAGACTCCGGTCCTGAGGATAATTACACAACCGCCACATAGTGTGACACTTAACCGTGTAAGTGGGTCGACCTAACGTCGCATTCTCTAATACACGCCCACGCATACCCAAGTGTCTCTACACTTCGATGAGACGAGATCTATCCTCGCCTTAAAGATGAAGACATCTAATACGTGCTAGTCTGCTTATACTATCAATGCCCTGCTTAATAGTACATCGCCTGTAGAGACATTTAAGTATCAAACTTATTAAAGTGATTAGAGATCTCATCAACCATAATCGCCTATCATGGTTTCTCTATCACGCTTTAATACTAAGGACGTTAACATATAACAATTCATAATTGGTCCTTTAAAAGAATGATATATACACAACATAAAAGCCATTTAATATATATGTATAAACATAAAGAAATAGTATAAACGATCCGACCCGGTCGGATCCGGTCCAACCCGATTGGGTTTAGGACACTATTTCAACAGGTTGTGCCTCTATCGCCACTTTTAGTGCTTTTAATTAATCAACATTTCTCTTAATCCAGTCCCCACAAAAAAAATCCCAACATAAATGTTTTTTTTTTTTGATCCAACATAAATGTTTTTATAAATGCAATATATTATATTTAAATCAGAATATTTTTAAAATTGCTAAGATATTGTAAATATTGCATTTAATTTCAGTTTCTAATTTAAATAATAGTTTATGTAATATAATTTTCTACATAATCAACTTTCATTTATGTAATCTCAGTCTCTAACTTTTTATTTTTTTTCCGAAACGAAATACGTACGCATCCATCATAAACTAAACTATGCCCCAAGTGGGGCTCGAACCTGAGTCTTCCCACTGGAGCCCTGGTTAGGCCCTAGATCTCAGTCTCTAATTTTAGTTTCAAGAATAAAATTGTAAAAGATAAAATTGGTATAAAAAAAAATTTGTAACAAAAATGAAACCGTGTGGTCAAGATTCATCCACATAGTAACTCCCCAAACGTGAAGTTACAACTGTTAAACGAACAGAGATGCGCGTAAACAAACTTGAGTTCATGATCGTTATTTCGTTTAGCTTAACGAACTAAGCTCGAATTAGATTATAAGTTCGTTTTCTAAATGAATGAACATAAGTTTACTTGCAAACATTCGTGAATCTGGTTATATAGGATAAATCAATATACAACCTAGCTGTAACTCATAAGATGATAGCTGGTTATCGATAAAATATTGAGGTGTTTGATTCTTCTAATGCTTTCGGTACTACTTTATGAGCCAGGATCCTCTTAAGTAATTGTTTTAAGTTATCTCCTAACTATAAATGATCTAACCATATTCAGAATTTGAAAATAATTCAGCCGTAGATTTTTTTTCTTCAAAACTGCATCGTTTTGTTGCTAATGTTTAAAAACACTTACTTGAAAGATCACTTAATACTTATGTGGGTTCTATTGGCACCACCAAATTACACTTGACACCCTTATTATTATTATTTTTTGGCACCACCAAATCACTTTTTGGCAACATGTTATAGGCGTCAGAGTCACTGACGTTTTTCTTTGCTCAAAACGTCAATGGGTCTGACATTTTCACCTGTGATACATTTATAACTGTAAAATCAATATCAGTGACGTTGGAATGGAACACAAACGTCAGTTCTAGTAACGCTCGTATGTCAGTGACGTTGGAATGGAACACAAAGGTCGGTTCCAGTGACGCTCGTATCGAGAACGGGCGTCAGTTCCACAGACGTTTGTGTTGTGTAAATAATAAAAATATTCAATGTGGTGCCAAGAGTGATTTATAGGATGCCAAAAGTGATCGTGGTGCCGTGAGCATTTTCGTGGTACCAATAGAACCCACCAATACTTATACTTGAAAGGATTATTGCACATATTTTGTTTAAGTACTTGTTTTATACTTTGTTATTAATGTATCTCAACTTAATTTTTTATAGTTTAAGGAGACAAATTCGAGCAAACTTAAGTTGGAAGACAAAAATACGTTTATTAAGCCTAATGCGAATACATGCTTGAACAAATAAATTTTCCTTATAGATGAGCAAATCTTAATCATAAAATTTTGTTCATTATTAAACAAACTCGTGACCTAAATGAATTGAATTTGAACCTATTTTGTTTTCTTCGTTTATTAAACGAATGATCCCAAACAAACTCATAACCTAAACGAATATAAGTAAGCAATCAATACTCGACTCGACTCGTTAAGAGCTCTATCGCCTGATAACTTTCGTGCTTTTCCCTACCAACAACACTATCCTCGCCATTTCGATGTATTGTAAAGTGAATCAAATATTTTCCATTGAATTTCAATGTGTTTACATCGAGATATATATAGCCACATATGGCTTGGCCAACAAGGAAAAGATAAATACCAAAATATAAAATACAAATGTTTAAATTAATCCTTATCTAGAATATCTTCAACACGCCCCCGCAATCCCGTGGGAAGAGGCTGAACACGGAGATTGGTCTTAAGTAAGTCGAAGCGAGGACGGGCAAGTGGCTTTGTGAGGAGGTCGGCGGGCTGATCCTTCGAACTAAGAAACGAGATGGAGAGACGCTTGGACGCAACTAGTTCACGGACATGATGAAAGTCGATTTCAATGTGCTTAGTGCGGGCATGGAAGACCGGATTGTGGGCAAGGTAGGTGGCCCCAATATTGTCACACCATAAGGTCGGCGGCGAGGGAAGAGAAATTTGCATTTCGGTTAAGAAACTACACAACCATTGAACTTCAGCAGCGGTATTGGAAAGTGTCTTATATTCGGCCTCGGTGCTACTCTTCGAGACGGTGAGGTGTTGTTTGAGCGCCAACTAATGAGATTGTTGCCGAGAAAAACACAATATGCACCGACGGAGCGACGATTATCTGTATCGGCAGCCCAGTCGGAGTCGGAGCAGGCTTGCAACAGAGGGGGTGAGTGACGCGAAAGAAATAAACCCTCAGAGACAGTATGTTTGAGATAGCGCAAGAATCGTTTGGCGGCATTCCAGTGATCATCTTGTTGGAATAGTGTCCGAAACCCAATCGGGTTGGACCGGTTCCGACCGGGTCGGATCATTTCTACTATTTCTTTATGTTTATACATATGTTAAATGGCTTTTATATTGTCATATATATGTTCTTTGAAAGAACCAATTATGAATTGTTATATGATAACGTCCTTAGTATTAAACTGTGATAGAGAAACCATGATAGGCGATTATGGTTGATGAGATCTATAATCACTTTAATAAGTTTGATACTTAAATGTCTCTAGGCTGATGTACTATTAAACAGGGCATTGATAGTATAAACAGGCTAGAACGTATTAGATGTCTTCTGTCTTTAGGGCAGGGATAGATCTTGTTTATCGAAGTGTAGAGACACTTAGACTGTACGTGGACGTGTATTACAGAATGCGTACGTTAGACTGACCCACTTACACGATTAAGTGTCACACTATGTGGCGGTTGTGTAATTATCCTTTGGACCGGAGTCTTCATGGCATCACGGTGTGGATTGTCATGCTTTGAAACTATTGAGGTTTCCCCTAGCCACGGGGCGATCATGCGGTAGTTATTGGGTATGATATTGAAGCATGCGGAGTATACATGATTGGTCGTCCGGGAATCGCGTATCCTATGATTGGGATCGAATATCCGAAATGGCCTTCTTATAAGGAATGTCTTACTCTCGTGAATCTTTACAAAGTGGAGGTAAATGAGTTACTTCGAGAGAGCATGATATCCAGATTATAAGATACGGTCGTTAATGTTTGACACTCGACGTACGACCGTATGGATATTATTACAGCGATAGGATTGTAAGTTACAAGGTAACTGTTTCACATGAAAGGTAGTAGTCATTGCATTTGACTCTTCCGATGATTGGGGGTCACGGTGTGTTGCTAGACGCTATCCCGTGATCGTTAGGCATGAAGAGCATTTTCGTAAATTGCACTTTGTGTCTACGGTCATCATATTCGGAAGCCTATCGGGTCACACACATAAGAACATCTAGCCGGATTAAAATGTGGTTATAGATGATAACCAAATAATGAAAGTTTTATCTCACGACTATAAAGGTTATAGTGGTAAATTAATATGGTGGTATTTATTTATTATAAATAAATTAAATACAAGATATTAATAATATTATATTAATTAAAGAATATTCCGGATGCAAATTTATTGGCTAAGGTGGCGCAATTTGTGTGTGTATATGATACACTTGGATTGTCAATTTAATTAATTAGTATACCATATATTAATATTAGATATTAATATTTATAATTATATACATACATGCGTGTTGCACATATGATGTGCATGTGCACACATGTTTCCAAAGTATATATTTGTATAGATTTATATGTGGAATATATATGTGATATATATACATGTGTAAATTGATTTATGGTAATAAGATAAATATAGTCAATATTAGATTTTGACAATATATTGGAAATATTCAATATAAGATATTGACAATATCCTAGATTTATTTAATATGAGATATTATAATAAATGAGATAAGTCAATCAATTATATTTTCCTTATTTTATTGGGAAAATGTTTTCTTCTCCTCCACACTTCTTGGGGCGCCACTTTCCCTATAAATAGGAAGTGGGTGTCAAGCTCTTTTGTACATCATAATTGCAAGAGCTAATAGCTCTTGTGTAAAATAGAGAGCACCCTATAGAGAGTTGGAGAGAGGGGAAAAGTCCGGTCTAAAGAACCGGAGTTTTCCAATAAAGAATCCATGATGGGATTTCATGGTCGTTCGTGTGGACTAACGGTGAGGGCGAACACTTGGACGGCTCTCTATCTTGAACTACTCTTCTTAGATCATCAAAGCGTCGATCTTTTAGATCAACCAAGGTAACCACCGTCTACTACTTATTTGTTTATTGCTTAAACGAAGTCGATCTTGGGTCGATAGGAAATAAAATTTTGAAGTCTGCTGCGTTCCCGCGTAGATTTCCTAACACATCTGTAGGTGATTGCATGAATTTAGTAACCTTATGAACTTCAAAGGCGATGTCCGGGCGGGTGAAGCTGAGATACTGTAAACCGCCGACCATGGTGCGGTAGAGGGAGGGGTCGGTAAAGGGAGAACATGCGGTGGCTGTGAGATGAGAGGAAGCAGACATAGGAGTGGGACACGGTTTGCATTTGTCCATGCCTGTCCGATGTAATAGTTGAAGGATGTATTTCCTCTGAGTAAGATAAAGACCATCAGGAGTGGGTAGAACCTCGATGCCCAAGAAGTAAGATAAGGAGCCGAGATCTTTGACAGGGAACTACGAGCTGAGATAAGTAATGACATGTGTAATAAGAGAGGGAAAGGTACCTGTAATAAGCACATCATCAACATATATAAGAAAATAAACACAATGACCACCACGGGAGTAGATAAACAAAGATGTGTCGGCTTTAGACGCCGAGAAGCCGAACTGAATCAGAACATCAGAATGGCGAGAAAACCAGGCACGGGGCGCCTGACGGAGGCCATAGAGACTGCGCTTGAGGCGGCAGACATAATCTGGATGATTTGGGTGAACGAAACCCTGCGGTTGTTGCATGTAGACAGGTTCGTTCAAGTGACCATGTAGAAATGCATTCTGGATGTCAACCTGGCGAAGTGACCAGCCCTGAGATACTGCAAGAGAAAGTAATAAGCGAATCGTGACCGGCTTAACAACCGGGCTGAAGGTATCGGTAAAGTCAACACCCTTTGCCTGGTGAAATCCTTTTGCTACCAACCGAGCTTTGTGACGCTCAAAACTGCCATCAGCATGATGCTTTGTACGATAGACCCACTTGTTAACTACAACATTCATATGCGACTGAAAAGGGACAAGATCCCAAGTGTTAGTGCGTAGAAGAGCATTGATTTCCTCTCTCATAGCATTACGCCAAATGCGATGTTTGGATGCTTCAGTGTAGGAGGTCGGGTCAGAAGAGGTAGTGGAGTTAAGGAGAGCTCAGGGAAGCGGATAGCGAATGTAGTCGGGCATTTGAGTTGTTTTAAGGGAGTTTGTTTTGGTGCGGGTAACCATAGGATGGGCCGGAGGAGGGTCACGGGTAGGCGAAGGAGGAGCACCGGGCGGGGTGGGTGGGGCCGGGCACTAGGAAAAAGAGGGATCCGGGGAGGAGGGTGACTCGGCCGAAGGTGAGGGGGGATGGGGGACGGATTTGGAAGGATGGTGGCCGGTAAGGGAATAGTGATAAGATCCGGGACTATAGGTGTGCTCGAGGGAGTGTAAGGAAAGGTGGTTTCGTCAAAAACAACGTGACGGGCTATGTAGACACGACCAGAGGAGAGATCTAGGCATTTGTAGCCGTGATGATTAGGACTGTAGCCAAGGAAAATGCAGGATTTGGAGCGGAAGTCAGTTTTATGATGATTATATGGGCGGAGATGAGGTCAGCAGGCACAACCAAAGACTTTGAGGAAGGAATAATCAGGCACGCGTCCAAAAACCATCTCATACGGGGATTTGTCATTGAGGACTCGGGTAGGGAGGCGATTGATGATTGTTGAGCTCGCCATAAATGATAGTTGTTTCGGGTAAGTTTGGAGATATGAATTTATAGAATTGAGAGAAGAAGATGAAAAGAGAAATATAACTCTTGTTCTTAAACTCAACCGAATGGGGTTGGTATAAATAGATTACAAACTTAGCTCTAGCTAAAGCATGCTTAAAAGCATAAAGTGATAAAGTGTCTTTCCTAGATAAATACAAAAGTAAGGTAATAGGGTGGTTACATACAAATATAAAGTGGTTATACTCAAGTTATCCTACTTGGTTTAATAAGACAAACACTAAAGTTACACTACAATATTTAACACATTATAATACATATAATGTATATAATTCAATACTCCTCCTCAAGCTGATAGGTAGATGTCCAGCAGTCCCAATTTGTCCACACAGTTTTTGAAATCAGTTTTAGGAAGTCATTTGGTGAAGATATCAGCTACCTGAAGCTTGGACTTGACATGAGATAGATTAATGCTTCCATTGGTGACTTTTTCCTTAATGAAGTGTCTATCAACTTCAATATGTTTAGTCCTATCATGTTGAACAGGATTATTGGATATATCAATAGCAGCCTTACTATCACTATATAGACAAATAGGTTTGGATACATGAATCCTCAGTTCTGCCATGATTTTTTGGATCCACAGAAGCTCACAGATGCCTAAGGCAACAGCTCTGAATTCAGCTTCTACAGTACTTCTGGCCACTACTGGTTGTTTCTTGCTTCTCCAAGAAACAAGGTTTCCAAATATAAAGATACACCACCCTGAAGTTGATTTTCCTTCCACTTTATCCCCTACCCAGTCAGCATCAACATAGCCTTCAATTTTTGTGTTTCCTTGAGCTTTAAACAGGATGCCCTTACCTGGACATCCTTTCAGAAACCTTAGTAATCTCAAGGCAGCATTGTAGTGAATAACTTTAGGGGCATGCATAAACTGGCTCAACTGGCTCTCAGCAAATGAGATATCTGGTCTTGTATGAGAAAGATAGATCAATCTTCCTACTAGCCTCTGATATTGTTCAAGGTCATAATCTCCCCCATCTACATCCTTTCCAAATTTCGCAGCATAGTCCACAGGGGTTTCATCCGGTTAGCAACCTAAGAGTCCATAATCTGAAAGTAAGTCCAGAGTATATTTTCTCTGAGTGAGTAGGATACCACTTGAAGATCTTGTTATTTCAATACCCAAGAAATATTTCAGAGAGCCAAGGTCTTTAACATCAAACTGTTGTTGTAGGAATCCCTTTATGTTATTGATTTCCAGAACTGAACTTCCTGTGATAACAATGTCATCAACATATACTATGAGAATGGTAAGATCCCCCTTGTCAGAATGTTTATAGAACATTGTGTGATCTCCGTGACCTTGGGTATATGATGCAAGTTTCATGGCCTGGGTGAACCTACTGAACCATGCCCTAGGAGATTGTTTCAGTCCATAGATGGACTTATTCAGTTTTAGGACATGGTTAGGTTTTGGAGCAAATCCAGGTGGAAACTGCATATACACATCCTCCTTTAGTTCCCCATTTAGGAATGCATTCTTGATGTCAAGTTGGTGAAGAGGCCAATTCTTTGCAGCTGCAATAGATATTAGTATTCTAACAAAATTGAGCTTTGCAACAGGTGCGAAGGTCTCATTTGTTAGGTGTGATGCCCGAAAGACAATTTTTGTAATTGTTTTATTTAATAAATGAATTGACGTTATTATTCATATTTATTATTCTCATAATCACCGATGTGACAATAGTATTTACACTACTGAAAAACCCTAAGTATATCGTTTATGTAATCACTTAACTCGGTGTATGGTATATACACGGGAGGATTGAGTTAGTGAAGATGTACTTAAAATACAATTAGCCCGTAGTGAAGTTAATCGAGAGTATCGGGTCTCTCTTTAACGTGCTATTAATGCGCCTGAACACAATAGGTGTGATTGTCTTATCCGGACTTTCGGTTAAGAGAACCTAATGGGGCATTTATATATGATAGATATATCATATAGTATCGACCGATTTGATTAGAGTTCACGATATAATTCCGTAATCGAAAGTCTTATCGAATCAATGGATGATCATATTTATGGATATATCTTAATCCCGAGGTGATCACGATCCAACCGCTTGAATCGGTATGAAGTTTGACTTGACGGTTAAGGATTACACCGAGTCTGTGGTCCGAATTACCCCATCTTGGCATTGTCTTTGATTGAGTGAGTAGTCCGTGTTATCACAGATACGAATCCATTCCTTCCATTTATGGAAGTAGATAGACGGTTCCTTATTTGTTAATCCTAGAAACCGATCGATCGCTGAGTTCATATCACACCGATTGATCACCAAAGTGAGTTGTATGAATTAATTGATCACTGAGAGGTTAATGGTAAATAAGGATAAGATGTTCTAAAAGGGTTAACGGTAACTTCCCGATTTAGAATGAAACGATCTATGGAGGATTAATCCATATGTAATGATTATATCAATGGGCGCTTATTATTATTCTCGTGAGGAGATAAATATAATCTCATAATCGGAGGAGTGCAGTCACGGGATTATGGTGGCATATTCCTGTGATTGATTTATCGAATATAATTATTCTGTTCGTAAGATAATTATTTATTTGATTTATCGGAGCCGCTGATTATTAGTCCATGGTCCCCGACGTGCCTCCTAATTGTTAGGAAATCTACGCGGGAACGCAGCGGAATTCAAAAATTTATTTCCTATCGACCCAAGATCGACTTCGTTTAAGCAATAAACAAATAAGCTAAAGACGGTGGTTACCTTGGTTGATCTAAAAGATCGACGCTTTGACCGTCTAAGGAGAGTAGTTCTGCATAGAGCCGCCCAAGTGTTCGGCCTCTACCGCTAGTCCACACGAACAGCCCGCCGGAATCCCATCATGGATTGCTATTGGAAAACTCCGGTTGCTAGACCGGCCCTTTTCCCTTCTCTCCAACTCACTAAAGGATGCTCTCCAATTTTACACAAGAACTATTAGCTCTTGGAATTATGATGTACAAAAGAGCTTGACACCCACACTATATTTATAGTGTATATGGCGCCCCAATGAAGAGTGGAGGAGAAGAAAACATTTTCCCAATAAAATAAGGAAAATATAATTGATTGATTTATCTCATTTATTACAATATCTCATATTAAATAAATCTAGGATTTTGTCAATATCTTATATTGAATATTCCCAAGATATTGTCAAGATCATATATTGACAATATTTATCTTTTATTATATTACCATAAATCAATTTACACATGTTTATATATCACATATATATAACACAAATAAATCTATATATATATATATAAATATATGGTGCGCATGAATCACCAAATTGAATTGGTGCAAACACACGCTGTATGTACATATTTATAAATATTAATATCTAATATTAATATATGGTAATACCATTAATTAAATTGCACAATCCAAGTGTATCTCATACACATTAAATGTGGCGCCCCTTTGACCAACAAATTGGCTTCCGGAATATTCTTTAATTAATATAATTAATATCTTGTATTTTATTTATTCATAATAAATAAATACCACCATATTAATTTACCACTATAACCTTTATAGTCTCGAGATAAACTTTCCTTATTTGGTTATCATCTATAACCACATTTTAATCCGGCTAGATGTTCATATGTGTGTGACCCGATAGGCTTCCGAATATGTTGGCCGTAGACACAAAGTGCAAATTACGAAAATGCCCTTCATGCCTAACGATCACGGGATAGCGTCTAGCAACACACCGTGACCCCCAATCATCGGAAGAGTCAAATGCAATGACTACTACCTTTCATGTGAAAAGCAGCCACCGTGTAACTTACAATCCTATCATTTGTAATAATATCCATACGGTCGTGCGTCGAGTGTCAAACATTAACGACCGTATCTTATAATCTGGATATCATGCTCTCTCTCGAAGTAACTCGTTTACTCCCACTTTGCAAAGATTCACGAGAGCTAGACATTCCTTATAAGAAGGCCATTTCGGATATTCGATCCCAATCATAGATACGCGATTCCCGGACGACCAATCATGTATACTCCGCGATGCTTCAAAGATCACACCCAATCACTACCGCATGATCGCCCCATGGCTGCTGGAAACCTCAATAGTGTCAAAGCATGACAATCCACACCGTGATGCCATGAAGACTCGGTCTTAAGGATAATTACGCAACCGCCACATAGTGTGACACTTATCTCGTGTAAGTGGGTCGATCCCAACGTCACGCATTCTCTAATACACGTCCCACGCATACCCAAGTGTCTCTACACTTCGATAGACGAGATCTATCCACGCCTTAAAGACGAAGACATCTAATACGTGCTAGTCTCTGCTTTTATACTATCAATGCCCTGTTTGATAGTACATCGCCTAGAGACATTTAAGTATCAAACTTATTAAAGTGATTAGAGATCTCATCAACCATAATCGCCTATCATGGTTTCTCTATCACAGTTTAATACTAAGGACGTTACCATATAACAATTCATAATTGGTTCTTTAAAAGAACAAATAAATGACAACAGAAAAGCCATTTAATATATGTATAAACATAAAGAAATAGTAGAAATGATCCGACCGGTCGGATCCGGTCCAACCCGATTGGGTTTAGGACACTATTCCAACAATCTCCCACTTGGCCTAAGACCAATCACTCGCACACACAGACCAAGTTGAAACACAAGAATCTCATGCATTACTCGCAACTAGCCCTATCCATAAACGGATCGCTATCCGTGGGGACTCGAACTATCTTCATATCACGCCCATATGATCAAGTCAAAGGAACCGCCTCAACACACACATGAATCTCTCGACGAGACCCTGGTCCTTGCTTCAAGCAATGAATCCACTTACTATATCGGCTATATAGAAAAGGTGGAAGAACCGCATACAAGGTTCGAGGAATGAACCTTCTAGATCCATGTATCGCCTCTCACTAGCGCTCTAAGGCACTACTGTGTTTTGGCTAAGTTGTAGAGTTCTGATGACCCATAGGCTAGAACATTTCCAGACTCAACTGTATCACTTAATCAAAGTGATCGCAAACCCAGCATCGTAGCTCCCACTCGCCTTCATAAGACTCGGGATCTACGTGCAGATATCTACGTTTATTTAATTCCAAGTTTTAATAAACTAGGAAACTTTCCTTAACTTGTTTAAGGATATTCTCGATATTTACCAGATTTACTTTCATACTTGCTCATGACTATTCATGAACTATGAACATCCGGCATTACCTATAAGATGGTTCCTATCGCAGTAGCGAAGGAAACCTTCCATAAACATCATCTTTCACCTTACCTTTAGGACGAACGTCCTAACATAGATAGATCTTGAGAACACCGGCTAGCAGTATCCCCTTCGAGATCTATGCTAAACTCTTTTAGCATCACATCTATATAGGTAAACTATAATCTAACAGCAGTTAAATCTATCACTATAGATTCTCATTTCTAAAAATAAGAACTGCTAATCCAAGTGCTTTCGTAAAGATCTTGAATTACCAAACATTAATTGACTATGACATGGGGAGATGATTCATGAGAGAGATATCCAATACCTTACTCAAAAATCATAACACACTCCCACTATCCTTCTTGCACATTGGGCATATCCTTCTTTTGACTAAATCAAACTCCTTTGATTATCAAACAAAGAAATCGTCTAGAGAAACTTGGTTGAGTCCATAGATGGATCTCGTGGGCTTACATATCATGTTATTGTCTATGAACATCGAGCTGTTTGCCCAACGTCTTCAACACTATCATATGGCCATGATACGAAGTTATAACAAGCATCATCTCGATTAGAATCGGCTCACCGGCAAAGATAAAGGTAATTACAAGGTTTACACCCGTGCCCTCTCACCGTCACTATAGCCTGATAGTAATCATATTACAATCCATGTCGACCTTTCAGGGACATTCCTTTAGGTAAGACAGACTAGGTTCACAACCTGGTTGTCACTAATGGAATCTAATTCGATTTTATGGCTCCTGGCCACATCTCTCAAACTCGCTTTCAAACATTCTTTCATAAGTCGTGAGATGTTCATTCTTCAAGATGAACATACCGGCAAATTTTTTTTCAGCTTGAGGTTATCCACAGACTTGCGAGAACTTTTGTGTGCAGAAAGCGATGATGTACACCTCATCGCTATGCGGCGATACTGGCTTCATGTTCCAATGGTTGAATATATCTTTGTGGATTTCAAACTGTTTTGTGATCTGATTCACTCCCACTGTTTCTTTTGGAAGAAACACTTCCTCTAGAAGACAGCATGTTTGGAGACAAACACCTTTTGCTCCGCGGACGAGTAAATAATATCTAGCGTACTTGCTGAGATATTCCACAAAGTTGCATATGTCGTACTAGGCTCCAAGCCTTTCTGACTTTGCTTATGACAACTTCAAATCATCGGTTAAGACAGATTTGACATTATCCTCTTTCATATCTAATATGGAATTTATTCAACCTTTATTCTTTGGAACTCGGTTAAGTATAAGGGCACTATCCCGAAATGGGTAAGGGATACTTCGCATGGCCTGCGTCAAACCTTTATCATATAAAGTGTTGTTTCCATTTTGGGAACACAATCTAATTGCGTATCCCAAAGATGGTATCCTTCAAGGGAGAATCTTATTCCTTTCAGATTTATTTCTAAAACACCCTTCGTATTAATTAATTCAATCCAATTGAAGATTAATTCCTAAGTAGCTCATCAATCTCATATTCGTACTAGCTCGAACTTTTCGGGCTTTCCGAATTATGCACTTCACTGAGTACACTTGACTATTTCTAAAAATAGTTGTAGAGATTAATAAACAATTATTTATGGCATTAATTGTCACAAGCCAACAAACATCGGTATGTTCAGGCTTTAGACAATTTTTCTAGATTTTACAACCTTTTCAAAAAAAGATTTTAGTCATCTTTAGATAAGATACGTATAACCCACACAATTCATAATCACATGGTTCAACATCATCAGAATGACGTTTAATTACACGCTTCCCTTCCAGAGAGACTATGTCTAGAACAACCACAAATATTAAGGATAACAGCCATACAAATATTTAGTTGAGATCTCATCACATATATCAACTATATAGTGACAACAATCTAGTATGTTAGATTCAAAGACCTTCCAACTTTATCGGAATAACATTTATTCTTTACAATTGAGTATGTCTACCAAATCCTAACAAATAATCGAAAGTATGTTCTTCATAAGAACCGAACATAATAACATTTATTTGGTTCCTTTTCGCTTTACTAGATCCGAGAATATGGTAAGTGTTACAACGCTTTGCTTCACCTTCCATATCTCAGTATTTAATCTTTCTAATTTAATCACACTCATGAAGATATCATATATCTAAGAGTCGACTGAACTTAGATAGATTTATCTCAACTTACTTGCCTATAATAGAAACTTCAATAAGTTCTCTATTTAAGCACTTGCCCTAAAATTTCCTTTTTAATCCTTTAAGCACTTGAGATATGTTTCTTATTGTAGTCTTCATAAGACTTAAGAAAGATCACAAGAGCTATGTCTTCAATTTCCTTTTATAAAGAAAATCTAAAGTTTATTAAATAGTTTATTTAACCTTTTGAATCGTATTCAAAACATTGACTATTTAATTAACCTTTAAGCAATGGTAGAATTAAGTCGATACTTAAATCTTACAATTTGAAAACATCATTTCCAAAATTCGGTCTAGTCATTCTTATCCAACGTTTGAATAACTCGTCATCGTATGACCGAATGATCATCTTGGATCGTATCCAATATATGACTAATTCGTTGAAACTAATTTTCAAATGATTTAATCATATCATGAGCTTCCGCTTTCATTAATAATTAAAGCCTTGGAGTACTCCATCAAATATGTAGCCTCCTTGTCTCTAACTACCATAACGGGATTGCTCGTGTCATTGCTTATTTTAAAAAGGATTAAAACTACTTAACCATATTTGAGAACGATTCTCAAAAGGTAACAGTCATGTTTGGTTTTACTAATCGAGAATAAAACATAAATATAGAGTTTGCTAAAACTACAACATAAAAATGAAAATAAAAGAGTGTTGTTGTTTATACACGCAAAATCAAAAATGGTCTTTTGGTTTATGATTTTGCTCCCACTAGTCAACTACTTCCAATTGACTTTCAAGAATTTTTCAAAATTCTTTAGTGGCTGAGATCCAATCTAGTTACCTTGATTCTCGGCGGTGGTCGATCAACCAAGATAATTTCGATAGGTAGGTAACCCTTTACCATTCACATCTCTATGTGATTCTCAGTGGTTGACTAGTCAACTCTTTGGCGATACACATCACCATGTGTTAGTCAACCCCTTGTCTCTAAAGTCAGACGGCCCTGACGGTGGCCAATCACCGAAAGACCCTAGTCAAGTCATAACCCAATATTCACGAGATCTCATACGATCATATCTCAATAACGACGATATACCCGAGGTAGGTCAACTCCGGCGGTGGTCGATCGCTTGGATCCGAACACAGTGCTCTTCACCGTCGTTATAATATTGGGAGACAATATTTCGACTTGATTTTTGTTGTGGAAGTATTTTAAGTAAATTAATTCACTTAATTAATTTTAATCATGGTCTCATCAAATATATCTATCTCTATAGATACAAATCCTACACATTTATCTAGATCGTGCCTAGTCATGCATCTATCGTATCATATAAAATAAATACAAGCACAAAATAAATAAATGCGTAAAATAACCGGTATGATCATGGACTTTTCTTAGGTGCGGTTTCAAATACAAATCGACGAAACCGCGCGGTCACATTCTAAGGGTAGGCTGCAACCGCCAATAGGATCTTTAATGCTCCATTCTCCAATGGGATCTTTATTTTCGCTTTCTTTTTGGTCTCCATCTTCCGCTCCATTCTTGTTACATTTAATTCTATCGAATAAAATAAATATACCCGCCGCACACGCGGAGTCAACGGGAATAGGATAAATGCAGAAAATAAACTAGGTCACGTTCTTCATAACGGCTGGGGACAATTTTAAACCAACGAAAAAAATTAAATCATTCACATCTATCCTATCGGTTGAGTCCATGATCAATCGAGTCCATATAATCATATTATATCTACTATATCTAATCCATACAATAAAATCTTATGAAAAAGATAAAATTAAAATTTAACTACTTGCGTCTTAATTAATCAATTAACATTTAATCTATTAAATAATTTTATCTAATCAATTAACTAATTAACATTTAATTAATTAAATGATTTTAATCGAAATAAAATTAACGATTAATTTTAAACCGATTTTAATTTTAATTTTAATTAATTAGAACTATTCCAAAATAAATCAAAATTAAAATTATTTCTCTTTTGTTTCCTCCTTTTGATTCGTAATCAAAAGGGATCTTTGGTTTCTAAACCAAATTTGGCGTCTCAAGCGCAGCCACTTTCCAAAATCAAAATTTTGGAAGTGGCGCAAACTAAGCGCTTTAAAATCAAATATTTGAAAAATTGCAGCTTATTCCAAATCAAATATTTGGAAAGGCCAAATAATTTTAGTTTAGCTTCGCCACTTTCCAAAATCAAAATTTTGAAGTGGCTTGCGCCTGCGCTTTTCCCAAATCAAATATTTGGAAAGGCGCAGCTATTCCAAATAAAATTTGGAAAGCCATTATTATTATTTTAATCGCATGTGGCATCCCAACGGCCAAACTATTTGAACCATTGGTTAGCCACATGACACAACTAAACAAAGGAGATATTAATCACAACTATGAACAATATTGAAACACAAAATACACAAAACAAAAATTTGGAGATCCGCCAGCATTGACCGGTCAACCGACTGCCGGCAGCAGGCTGCCCTGCTGCCGCCGCCGCCGACCAGCCGCCGCCGGTGGTGGTGCCGCCGCCAGTCGGCCGAGCACCACCCGATCTACCTTTTTTTTTTTTTTTTTCATGTATCACTTTTGTGAATCAAAATCTTTCATCTTTTAATAATGTGATTTAAACGATAAAATTAACTACGCTTAATAACATGCTTATTGCTTAAACTCGAAACCTTTCTCTGATACCACTGTTAGGAAATCTACGCGGGAACGCAGCGGAATTCAAAAATTTATTTCCTATCGACCCAAGATCGACTTCGTTTAAGCAATAAACAAATAAGCTAAAGACGGTGGTTACCATGGTTGATCTAAAAGATCGACGCTTTGACCGTCTAAGGAGAGTAGTTCTGCATAGAGCCGCCCAAGTGTTCGGCCTCTACCGCTAGTCCACACGAACAGCCCGCCGGAATCCCATCATGGATTGCTATTGGAAAACTCCGGTTGCTAGACCGGCCCTTTTCCCTTCTCTCCAACTCACTAAAGGATGCTCTCCAATTTTACACAAGCTATTAGCTCTTGGAATTATGATGTCTGAAAAGAGCTTGACACCCACACTATATTTATAGTGTATATGGCGCCCCAATGAAGAGTGGAGGAGAAAACCTTTTCCCAATAAAATAAGGAAAATATAATTGATTGATTTATCTCATTTATTACAATATCTCATATTAAATAAATCTGTGATTTTGTCAATATCTTATATTGAATATTCCCAAGATATTGTCAAGATCATATATTGACAATATTTATCTTTTATTATATTACTATAAATCAATTCTACATGTTTATATATATCACATATATATAACACAAATAAATCTATATATATATATATAAATATATGGTGCGCATGAATCACCAAATTGAATTGGTGCAAACACACGCTGTATGTACATATTTATAAATATTAATATCTAATATTAATATATAGTAATACCAATTAATTAAATTCATAATCCAAAGTGTATCTCATACACATTAAATGTGGCGCCCCTTTGACCAACAAATTGGCTTCCTAATATTCTTTAATTAATATAATTAATATCTTGTATTTTATTTATTCATAATAAATAAATACCACCATATTAATTTACCACTATAACCTTTATAGTCTCGAGATAAACTTTCCTTATTTGGTTATCATCTATAACCACATTTTAATCCGGCTAGATGTTCATATGTGTGTGACCTGATAGGCTTCGAATATGTTGGCCGTAGACACAAAGTGCAAATTACGAAAAATGCCCTTCATGCCTAACGATCACGGGATAGCGTCTAGCAACACACCGTGACCCCGATCATCGGAAGAGTCAAATGCAATGACTACTACCTTTCATGTGAAACAAGATTACCGTGTAACTTACAATCCTATCATTTGTAATAATATCCATACGGTCGTGACGTCGAGTGTCAAACATTAACGACCGTATCTTATAATCTGGATATCATGCTCTCTCGAAGTAACTCGTTTACTCCCACTTTGCAAAGATTCACGAGCTAGACATTCCTTATAAGAAGGCCATTTCGGATATTCGATCCCAATCATAGGATACGCGATTCCCGGACGACCAATCATGTATACTCCGCGTGCTTCAAAGATCACACCCAATCACTACCGCATGATCGCCCCATGGCTGTGGAAACCTCAATAGTGTCAAAGCATGACAATCCACACCGTGATGCCATGAAGACTCCGGTCTTAAGGATAATTACACAACCGCCACATAGTGTGACACTTATCTCGTAAAGTGGGTCACCTAACGTCACGCATTCTCTAATACACGTCCACGTCATACCCAAGTGTCTACACACTTCGATGAGCGAGATCTATCCACGCTGCTTAAAGACAGAAGACATCTAATACGTGCTAGTCTCTGTTTATACTATCAATGCCTGTTTGATAGTACATCGACTAGAGACATTTAAGTATCAAACTTATTAAAGTGATTAGAGATCTCATCAACCATAATCGCCTATCATGGTTTCTCTATCACAGTTTAATACTAAGGACGTTACCATATAACAATTCATAATTGGTTCTTTAAAAGAACAAATAAATGACAACAGAAAAGCCATTTAATATATGTATAAACATAAAGAAATAGTAGAAATGATCCGACCCGGTCGGATCCGGTCCAACCCGATTGGGTTTAGGACACTATTCCAACACTAATATAGCATAGCTATTCTCGGACGTCGAATCCTAATAATATTAATTTAGTTCTTATTGGACTTTATTAAAGCGATATGTGAATTAATTGTTTAGTGGACTATTAAATTAGTTGGGCTTTAAATAATTAAATATGTGGAAAAGACATTTTCCATAATCTTGCTTCAATTATTGTGTGTGTGGAAATAAATCATATTGACTAGGTCAATGATGATGATTTTCGACCCCAAGCATGTTTAATGAACAAGAAATTAATTTTCTTGTGATTAATAAGACATGTGCATAAAATATTTATTTGATAAATATTTATGGAAAGAAATAAAGATAAATATTATCCTAGATTTGTTCTAGAATATTATGGGATTATCTTTTATTTAATAGGATTATCATAATTGATTTTGTTTTAATTATAAAATCCTTGGGGCTTAAGTTTTACTCTCCTATATAAAGAGAGTTCTCCCAAGCCAAAGAAGACACATAATTCGACTTCACCTCTTAGAGAAGAGAAGAAACAAATTTCGGCCAAGGGGGAAATTTGGGGAAAATCTTGGAGATTTTTCCGGGTAGCATATCGGAAGGGTTTGAGTCGAGGATTTCCTTCCACCGGGAGTTGCTTGGATCACACGTACGGAAGATCGTGGTGCCCTTCACGTATTCATCCTTTCTATTGCGGTTCTTCAACTTGGATTTTGAGATCCAAGAGGTATGTTCTACAACCCCCTTGTAGATGTAGATCTAGTTATTTTATTACGTGTAGTTTATAGATCTAGATCCATAAATCGTTTCCGCTGCGGATGGTATTACTAACATCATTATAATCAATTCCCATAGGCTGAGTATATCCCTTTGCCACAAGTCTTGCCTTATACCTGTTGATAGTGCCATCTGCATTGTGTTTGATATTGAACAACCATCTACACCCTACAGGTTTAGCCCCTTTAGGTGTGGAAATGTAGTCCCATGTGTGATTTTTCTCCAGAGCATTTAATTCCTCCATAACAGCCTATTTCCATTGAGGGTGACTTAGGTCCTGTTGGATAGTGGTAGGTGTTTTTATGGCATCTAAGTTGGTTTGAAAGACCCTGATTTGGTTGGATACTTTCCCATAGGACATATACTTGCTGATGGGATGTTTAGTGCACTCTCTAGGTTTCTTTCTTAAGGCAATGGGTAAGACTGTGGAGGTTTCCATTTCTGGAGGTATAACCACTTGATTTAGGGCAGTTTGTTCTGTATTATCTGCAGACTCTATAGGACAGATAGGGTTAGGCTGGAGTTCAGTCCTGGTTTTCTTCTGTCTAGTATAAAGGATATGAGGTGGAATGGTGGAGATGGAAGGCTCCTCCTGGCTGTGTGTTGGAGGAGTGGTTGAGGTGGAAGACTCCTCCTGATTTAGAGTGGCAGTAGGTTCCTCTTCTGAGTGAGAGGGGTTAACATATGTTTTTGGAGTAGGAGTGGAAGTAGGAGTGAAGTTAGGTATAGGAAGAGTGGATCCACTTTCAAGGAATTGGTGTGATTCAAAGTTTTGGTCCTGGTTTTTCTGATAGAAAGGCTGGTCTTCAAAAAAGGTGATATCATAAGTCACATAGAATCTGTGAGTGATAGGATCAAAACATTTGTATCCCTTTTGTGTGGCAGAATACCCAAGAAAAATGATTTTGATGGCCCTAGGATCAAGTTTGCTTCTATTAGGAGAGTGATTGTGCACAAAGGCTATGCACCCAAAGACTTTTAAAGGCAATGATGTAATGAGTTTAGAATCAGGGAAGGAGTTGTTGAAGACATCAATAGGTGTTTTAAACTTCAGAATTCTAGATGGCATTCTGTTTATCAAGAAAGTGGCTGTGAGGACAGCCTCACCCCAGTAGATTTTTGGGACATTATAGGCATAAAGAATGGTTCTGGCTATTTCTAGAAGGTGTCTGTTTTTTCGTTCAGCAATTCCATTTTGTTGAGGGGTGTTGGTACAAGTGGTTTGGTGAATAATTCCCTTTTTGGTTACAAAAGGATTGAGAGAAGTGTTAAGGTACTCTGTCCCTTTGTCAGACCTTAGGATTTGAATCTTGGTTTTAAATTGAGTTTCAATCATATTGTAAAAACTTTCAAATAGGGCAGGAACTTCAGACTTGTGTTTCATGAGGTATACCCATGTTAGTCTAGTATGATCATCAATGAAAGATACGAACCAAGGTTTGTGTGTGAGATTGGGAATTCTAGAAGGTCCCCATACATCAGAATGTATAAGAGTAAAAGGCATAAAAGCTTTATAAGGAATGGATTTAAACACATTTCTAGTTTGTTTACCCAAAATACAATGTTCACATTTCAAATTCTCAATACAAATTTCAGAAAATAGAGAGGGGTACATCCTTTTTAGGTAGGGAAAATTGGGATGACCTAATCTGAAATGTAACATCATAATCCTATTACATCTTGAATCCAAACTGACAGTAAGACTTGTTTCACTCTTAAGATTGCTGCTATGGATGAGATACATACCACCCTCCTTTCTAGCACTGCCAATCTTCATTTGAGATCCCATTTCCTGAAACTCACAATGAGTTGAATGAAAGTTAGCAATACACTTCCTATCCTTACAGAACTGGCTGACAGAGAATAGGTTGCACTCAAGCTTAGGGACATATAAGACAGATTTCAGGGTAAGGTTTGGTGGGATACTAACAGACCCTAGACCAACCACCTTGGAAACAGAGCCATCTGCAATAGTAACATAATGGTTTGCATCACTATTATGGAAAGAATGAAATAGAGAGTAGTTACCAGTCATGTGGCTAGAGGCTCCTGAGTCTACAATCCAAGTGGCATTCTTACTATGTGCAGCAGCTCCAGTTGAAGGGTCAATGGTTGTAGTCATCCTTTGGTCAAATAGCTTGTTGAGGGCTTCCATCTGCTTTTTTGAAAAACCACAAGACTGTTCAGTGGCATTGTATGCTCTTTTCTGATCATTTCCACTTCCTTCAAACCGGTTCTGTTGGTTCTTCATAAGATGAGGAGGTTTACCATGGAGAATCCAACATTTCTCCTTGAAATGGCCTCTTTTTTTACAGTGGTCACACAGCTGGTTGGCCCATTGCTCATTCTTCTTGTTATTGCCTCTGTTATACCCAGCATTTGCTGCTTCAGATTCAGTCACTTTGAGTGCTGAGTAATTTCCTCCTGGAGTTGGCAATATTCCATTACTCAAGCCCATAACTCCCCTTCTACTTTCCTTCTTTCTTACAGCAGAAAAAGCATCCTGAATTGAAGGAAATGGAGTTTGAGCAAGAATCCTTTCTCTTGCAGCATCATAGATGGGATTTAGACCATACAAGAAGTCAAAGACCCTTTCTTCTTCAACAAGCTTTGCATAGATATCACTATCCTCAGTACACTTCCACTGTCTTATTGTAAGTTGATCACATTCCTCCCATAACTTGTTGAGGGTGTTGAAGTATTGGGTGACATTAAGTGCACCCTGTTTGGTTTCCTTTAAAGAGGTTTTCAGACCAAAGACAGTAGCATAATTACCTTGGTCACAATAGTTTTTAGCTATCTTATCCCAGATAGCCTTTGCAGAAGTAGTAAAGAGATGAACTTGACTGATATCATCAATCATAGAGTTGATGAGCCAAGATACAACAATAGCATTTTCTCATCACCCAGACAAAGATATTCGTGAGATTCTTTATTGGTGGGGGTTTAATGGTTCCAGATTAGGTAACCAAGCTTACCTCTTCCAGGTGACATAAACACGCACACATTGTGCCCACTGGACATAATTAGTACATGAGTTTATTTGAAGTGATTTGGAGAGATGGATTATCAACTCCATTTACACTAAGAGAGATAGCAGAAGGAGTGGGAGTAGGGATTCCAGAGTCAGTCATATTGAATGCTGGAAAGAGAAAATTTGAAGCTGGATTGATTTTTTTCTAAAACAATTCAGAGCTCTGATACCATATAGAATTGAGAGAAGAAGATGAAAAGAGAAATGTAACTCTTGTTCCTAAACTCAACCGAATGGGGTTGGTATAAATAGATTACAAACTTAGCTCTAGCTAAAGCATGCTTAAAAGCATAAAGCATAAAGTGATAAAGTGTAAGTGATAAAGTGCCTTTCCTAGATAAATACAAAAGTAAGGTAATAGGATGGTTACATACAAATATAGAGTGGTTATACTCAAGTTATCCTACTTGGTTTAATAAGACAAAACACTAAAGTTACACTACTATATTTAACACATTATAATACGTATAATGTATATAATTCAATAGAATTGAAGATGAGGGAGTGAAAGAAGGATAGAAGGGGAGGAGGTGGTTGTTTCTGTCACAGTGGACATGGCTGGACGAAAAAGAAGGTGGAGGGCAGCCGGAGAAGAAGACTGCTAGGGTTTTCGGCTAGGGTTTTTTTTTTTTTTTTTTTTTTAGGGACGATTTGGCAGAATTTTATGAGAGATGAGGGAACCAAGCTCTGATATCATATTGTAAAGTGAATCAAATATTTTCCATTGAATTGCAATGTGTTTACATCGAGATATATATAGCCACATATGGTTTGGCCAACAAGGAAAAGATAAATATCAAAATATAAAATACAAATGTTTAAATTAATCCTTATCTAGAATATCTTCAACACGATGGAATCGTTTCTGGGTCCGAAAAATGTTTCTACCAATTTCCGATTCATGATTCCGTTTTCCACCCATTTCCGCTCTTCTTTCAAGCTGTTATCCTCTGTACCGTTAACCCCACTCACTCACTCTGCCCATCCATCTCCTTCGCCTTTGCCGTCGCCGACCCGTTCAGTAAAGGCAATCGCAGAAACAAAATCAGTACCTGTGAGTAAAAGAGCAAGTAGTGGGAAAGTGTTGTCGCAAGCTCAGCTTAGGCAGAAATGGCTGGAATCCCTATCGTTCCCTTCTTTACAGAAAACTGATGTTAGTGAATGCTGTTTGAGCTCCGACACGGATGCTGCTTCAGCATGGGTTATTGGTGTCGACACGGATGCTTCCGGAGCTTTGGCTGTTTTGAAACCTGATCTTTCTGTTCATGTAAGTTTACCTTTTTCACATTATTATTGTTTTTGTTTTTGTGTTTGTATGCCGTATAGTTATAATAAACTTCCTTCCCTTTGGGTTGCAGATTTATTTTCTTAGATAAAATTTATTCTTTTTGTGATAATTTTTACTGGCAAATTATAGTGTTATTTTTATTATTACAGGTATTTGACACACCGCATCTACAAGTGCTTGCTGGAAAACGATTACGGAAGCGTTTAGATGCAAGGTCAATTGTTCAACTCATTCAGAGTTTTGATGCACCTAAGGGTATGTTCTTTTCTCTCAGTCATACTTTTGGACTTGCTATGTATTTGCGAAATGCATTTGTTTAAATGCAAGGTCAATTGTTCAACTCATTCAGAGTTTTGATGCACCTAAGGGTATGTTCTCTTCTCTCAGTCATACTTTTGAACTTGCTATGTATTTGTGAAATGCATTTGTGGTTTTGTTTCTGTAACGCCCTGGCACTTGGGCCCAGTAGCGCTTAAATAGTCGTAAATGTCCGGTCAATTGTTTGAACCGCCGTCCTCGATTGGTCTAAAAGCGCTAACCCGAGTTGACAAGACCTTTATGTCTCACACTTATATATGGGGGTGGCATTCTCTTATTTTACCGATGTGGGACTTTACATTCTCCCTCTTATGAGGATCATGCGTCGCCAGACGGCGGCGAGATCGTTCCCGGATCGTCCCTACCAGATGGTAACTAGAGGCCATCCTTACACCGTATTCTCGTGCGGTGCGCGCGCATAGTTCCGTCGATAGTCGGCTCGATACCGTTACATAACGCCTGCACTCCCCTGGTAGCGCTAAACGAGTCATAAATGGTCCGGTCAATTGCTTGAACCGCCGTCCTCGCTTGGTCTAAAAGGGCTAACCGAGTTGACAAGACCTTTATGTCTCACACTTATATGGTGGTGAGCATTCTACTATTTTTTCTATGTGGGACATTACATTCTCCCCCCCACGAGGATCAAGCGTCCTCGCCAGACGGCCTGATCGTTTCCGGATCGCCCCTACCGGAGGTAACTAGAGGCCATCCTTACACCGTCTTCTTGTGCGGTGAAGCGCATAGTTCCGTCGATAGATCGGCTCGATACCGTACTATGCATGCGCCCCCAGCACTCCTGAGTGCAGTAGCGCTTAAATGAATCATAAATATCCGGTCAATCGCTTGACCGCCGTCCTCTCTTGGTCTAAAGAGGGCTAACCCGAGTTGACAAGACCTTTATGTCTCACACTTATATGGGGGTGAGCATTCTCTTATTTTACCGATGTGGGACTTTACAGTTTCTGTGTTCTTCTTTTCTTCAATCAGTTCTTGATTAACTTATTGGGTTATTGGTGATGTGTCCCTCATAATTTTAAATTGGAATTTCGCGAATTCAGATTGCTTTCTATATTAACCATAGCCTTTTATAAGTGAAGTATACCCATCGATTGTTACGTTCTGTTCGCTAGCTTGACTGGTTCTGCTGAGCTTATTTTACATTATGTATTATTAGATCACATAATTTAGTCAAAATCTTTACCGAGTTCGTGTGAAGTTACGCCTTCAATCAAATTTGAAGGCCACTCAACTCTTACTCGAGAGATGCATTCATTGATTGTTCTCTAAGAATCCGCTTGGAAGGAAGCATTCCGCCTCCCGTTCTTTCCGTTGATCAACAACCAACAACTTTGTGTGCACGTACGTATGTTCCATATCACACAAAAATGTATAGCTGCATTGTATTACCATACATATTCTCTGTTTACTCACGTAACACAATAAAACTCAATATTTTTTCATTTATAAAGGCGATCTTTATTCAATAAAACTCAATATTTGTCTGTAATAATTATCATTACCAAATAAGGCACGGTATTATATAGAACGCTGAAAACAGAACCATATTACATCGGTGTGGTAGGGTCCACCGCGGGGGGAGGTACAGCCGACGCTCAGATTTTCTAATGTGCGCATAAACCCAATTCAATTATGCTGACTTACATATAGTGGCATGCTTTTTTCGCAACAAGAATCAGTAAAACATACTAATTACAAAATTTAATTTAAAACACTTGGTTGATGAGAAAACCTCTCTACTCATTGTGGTTTCACTCTAATCCAAATTTTACAGATTTCAACTAATCTGGGCAAACAAAAATCCTTGTTTTAACAGATTAAGAAGGGATCTATAACAAAAACAAAACCCTAAATTAAATCTATGCAATACGATAGACATATCAAGAAATTAAAGCATATTGGTTTTTGGCCTAGATCGAGGGCGAACCCTAGCTAGATCGAGAAGAACGTATTTTTACCTCGAGACTTTGCATAGAAAATGATCCTAGATCAATCTACTCATTTAGCTTTTGGATTTGATAATCAAATTCAGCATATATGGATCGCAATTGATGAGAACTTTTCCACGATTGGAAAGAAATTTTATGTTTTTACCACATTATATACCCTATAGCATAATTCTTGTCAATAAAAGTACTCACTCCGTCCTATAATATAAGTTCTTTTGATTATTTCACATAGTTTAAGAAAACATAATAAATTAGTTGTTTTTTAATATTTCAATGCAAAATATTGTATTATTTTCTGGGACTGACTAATAATATACAATGCATTTAATATTGTATTATTTTTTGAATTGGACTTATATTCTAGGACATCATTAAAAGACTAAAAAGACTTATATTACGGGACGGTGAAAGTACGATACATATACCCACCTTATCCCTTTACCTAACCTCTTATGAAATGGTATAAACGAAAAAAAAAAAAAAATGGTATAAACGAGTGGACAAGTTTTGTGTAGATTTTCGCAATTAATTATACACTCACCAATAATAATCCTGTTCTTTTCTTTTCCAGCATTTTGAAAGGCATAAAATGGATTGTTAGACAAATTAACAATAAAAAACAGTCAAATTATTAGCTATAATAAAAGTATTATATAATCAACTCTAAGGTTACGCGTGCAGAGATCCCGCAACCTTCGGCAGCATAATCCTGCAGGTGAGCCATGCTCTGATGCGAGATGGTTGATGTGTGTTACAACCTGCGGCTCGTCGAGCTACTGTGTTAATACGAATGCACTCAAATAATAAAGTAGTGTATCGTCACCATAAAATAATTACTACTATAATTAATGATATTATAGACTGTAACCGATATTGGAATGCGTGTTTGAATCGTTGACCTTCTATAAATAAGATCCAGACTCTCCGGAAAATTGATGACACCCTCCCACTTGCAATTTTTATACGTATTTCGGAGTGGGAAATGAGATTTATATTTTATTATGGTACTACCTCCGTCCCACAAAAAGTGTCCACTTTTTGTTGGACACGGAGATTAAGGAAATAATTAATGTGTTGTATTTTAAGAATAAATAGACAAATATACCCTTAACTAATCATAAATGCTTGTTTTGGAATATGAAAGGATTATGGAAAATTAAATGTTAAAATAGGGGTATGATTGGAAAAAATGTATTTAATGATGTATTGAAAATTTAAATGGACATTTTTTATGGGACAATTCATTTTTCCGTTATGGACACTTTTTGTGGGACGGAGGTAGTAGATGATTTTCTTATAATAATAAAAAAGGATGGGCCAATTGCTGAGAATATCGGATATGACCGTGTCACATGTATTCATATTCATATCGGGATCTCTAATTTGTGTGTTTAATTTCGGTGTTTAAGTAAAAAAGACGTCGTTTCATATGTGTTTCATTTTTTAGTTTTGCTTTTTTGTTTTTATTTTATTTTCTTCAAGAAATAAAACACACATAAAACAACTACGTTTTTACTTAGATACCGAAATTAGACACATAAATTAGAGAGGTGATCTCATCCCATTAATATCACTCTTATAACTCGTCTGACTTAATGCTTTAGTCATATTTAAACAGAATTAGTACGTAATTACTATTTTCTTTTTCCAATATCAGTTCAACAATGCCGAAGGACGCTGAATTCCATGAAGAAGAAAAAAAATCAATGTTGTAGGAAAATTAAACAAACGAGTAATGTAAAATTTTGCAAATTCCGTCCTGAAAAATGTCGGCCAACTCAGTACTAATAAGTGTCCACACTTTAGAAAAAAATTGTCACATATAAAGTGTCACTTTATATTACCAATACATCATTTAATGTTTATTTTTCAAAGATATCATTAATCAAATATTTATTAATTGCACTCATTTCACATCCCAAAACAAATATTTATTATTTGTTAGGGGTAAGTATGTCAATATAGTATAAAAACACAATACATTAATTACATTTCTTAAAATGTGTGTTAACTAAAAAGAAGACATTTAATTTGGGACGGAGGTAGTACTAAAATTGGCAAGCAAAATCCAATTAAATTATTTACTCCAAAAACACAACCAACACACCAAAGAGTTTTAGCTCAAGTGCTTAAACGGATGTCATGAGTTCGAGTCTTTTCATGTTTCTGGGTTTAAATAGTGGTCTAAAATGAGTTAATTTCAATCATAGAAAAAGGAAATTAAAATAAAAATAAAACACAACTAACAAGCTAAGTAGGTGGAGTTGAGAAGTTCTTTATATGGTATATTTACATGTATCTAATTGATCGATAAATAAATCTGGATTATACAGTTTGAATTCTGTTTAAAAATAAAAGATACACAGTTTGACATATGGATGCACTCCGCATATAACAGGTGCACCCAATAACTTCCCGGTAGAGTTACGGCATTTGTAATATTGCCGCCATTGCTTTTTCTATAAAGTTCACCATTTTCAATAAAAGAGGAAAATAATCGAAGTGTTTCAATTGGTGCTTATTGAGGATGGCCAAATGCTCCGACGAAGATGCTTCTCTTCCCAGCCGGAGGTACTTAATTTGTTTGTTTTTTCCATTTCCGATTTCACCACTTTCTCTTTCCAAGCTCTCTAATGGCATGTACGTACTACGGTACTACCGGATTGATTATGAATATATACTCATGTAAACTTGCTTGAGTATATACACATCTATATATACATGCTTTCTATATATATTCATCTTGTTATGTACTTCAAGTTGCCTGAAGAACATATATATACATAATTATATATGCATATAATCATGTTTCTAACCATTTGAAAAATTGCACCTATTCTTACCAGGAATGAGGCGATTATGTGGTTAATATATAGATCTTGTTTCATGTTTCTATGCATAGTTTGCACTTTGCAGGTCACTTGTTTGTTTGTGTATATGGTACCAATTCAAAGTATTCTGATTTAATAAGTTTCTTTGGTGGTGGTGAGTTTGAAGATTGAATAATCTGGGTTAAATCTGAGATTCATGAATTCCTCGATTAGTTACAGGCAATGTGCTGAATGTGTTGATATTAATAAAAGCACTGTGGTCAAGATATATATATATGTATGACAGTCGAGCAAATTAAATCAGAGCGCGAATGTAGTTGATCCTGTTGTTACCAATAGCTGTATGAATTACTACATTCTAAGCATATTTGGTCCTGTTTGCATCCATTTTTTCTTTCCAGTTTGCTCCTCCTTCCTGAAAAGAGAACCAATTAATTGGCTCATACTTCTTACTCTAAACCTGACAACTTGCTAATTTGTAACTTGTTTCCAAAGTGCTGTGTTATTCGTTTTTTATTCATATTCGGCTACTTTCTTATGACCTTATCTCAATTTTGAACCTGTTGCAGATTGCTGGGGAAAGTTGCTATTGTTACCGGAGGAGCCGCAGGTATTGGTGAGAGCATTGTACGTCTGTTTCATAAGCACGGTGCAAAGGTATGCATTGTTGACATTCAAGATGACCTTGGCCACAAGTTGTCTGCTACTCTAGGGGGCGATGATGACCGTACTGTCTGTTACTTTCATTGTGACGTGTCGGTAGAGGATGACGTGAGCCATGCAGTTGACTTCACTGTTGACAAGTTTGGCTCGCTAGATATCCTGGTCAACAATGCTGCGGTTACAGGAGGTCCTCTTTGTCCAGATATTCGTAAGGCTGAGCTCTCTATGTTCAACACGGTGTTTGATGTCAATGTGAAAGGCATGTTTTTGGGGATGAAGCATGCATCTCGTGTGATGATCCCAAAGAAAAAAGGGTCAATTATTTGTATGTGTAGCGTCGCAGGTGTAATCGCTGGTATAGGGACTCATGCATATACATCTTCCAAGCATGCTGTTTTAGGTCTCACCAAGAGTGTTGCAGCTGAGCTGGGTAATCATCATATAAGAGTTAACTGTGTATCTCCTTATGCCGTCGCGACAAGCATGGCTCTCGGTGGTCTTACCCCTGACGACGAGAAGACTAAAGAGGCAAAGGAGAGTTTCGAAGCATTTTACGCTGAGATTGCAAACCTACATGGCTTAGTGTTGACGGCTAATGATGTCGCCCACGCCGTGCTTTTCTTGGCTAGCGACGAAGCACGATACATAAGTGGGAGTAATCTCGTGGTTGATGGAGGCTTCACAAGCGTGAACCACTCTCCCCGCGTGTTCAGATGAATATGACTCACAACATTCTCGCATTCATCACAATCGTTCATTATACATTTTTAGACCACCACTAATCATGGTGAGACTTGTTGATTGATTTGAATCGTCGTCGTTTATGAATAATAGTTCACAAGTTTGAACCGGATGATTAGTCCTCGTCAGTTTCTTCCTTATTGTGATTTTATGTTCTTTGTGGTTGTGTGTTTGTGAAGCTGCAATTCTTAGTCCTTGTAATGGCTTCTTGGTCTCTAATGCTCTTTATGCTTTGGTTTCTATTGGGTTTATAAAATGGACGTCGTGTATTGTCCAGAGAAAATTATTTTATTCTGGTGTGGTGTTTTATTCAATCGTAGCATTGTGTACGAGTTTTTCTGGTTAGTTGAACTTATTAAAACATTAATGGTTGTGACACTCTTGATTGATGTTAATCATAGTAGATGAATAATGGACTAATATTATGAAACTTCGGGTAAATTTTGACTTTACAAAGATGCAGAGTTGAATATTGATTTGGAATTCGATTCACACCTCCGCTCCAAATAAAAATCTCATCATTCCCAAATAAGAAAACCCGAATATTTAATTTACATTACTTTTGACAAATGGAATGTTATTGTAGTGATTCGAAAGAAATCTCCGGTGAACAGGAGAAAAGGATCGATGGAAAGGAGGATATAAGCCGTGAATCACGTTGTAATAACCCAAAGAAGGGAAGAAAAAACGAGTATACTGTGGACATTTTTTTTTTGTCGTAAAACAAACAATGATTTTATGACGGTTCGTGGCAATGTCATCACATTGTCTATCAATCACATATTTTAGAATATGTGGTATTTTCTAAGCATATGGGATCCATCCAAAATAAGTAAATATGATTGGTTTGGACCAATTAATGCTCATACTTCAGAAATTTAATTACACTATAAAATTTGTCTATTGATATGAAACAACGGATCTAGATTGAGATACACCAAGTTCCACACGCAAATAAGAAGAAGGAAAAAAGATTTAGCAAGAACTTAGATCTTCCTCGAGTCAATAAATCAACACCTCGGGTTTCACCAAGTTGAGAACGTCGCCCAAAGGATGCTCAATCCTTTGATAAGTTCTCGAGCTAACACAATACCTAATCAAATTCGAAGGTAAAGTATAAACTCACAAAAGCTTTCAATCAATCAAAAACTTTAACTTTATAAAATATCACTCAAGGATTGTCTAAGTTTTTTCAAGTACAAGAACATGCCTTATATAGGCTACAAAACTTGCAAACTATAATGCATAAGACAATGTGGGAGAAACACACTTCTAAAAAAACGCCATATAAGCATAAGGAAATGGGCTTTGGTGGTCTCAACAACTTAAAATAGAATAACATGGTTTTTGGGCTTTCTAAAAAAATAAGATGAAAAAGGTTTTGGATTTTGGGTTGGTTTTAAAAGTTAATGGAAATGGTTTGGGCTCATGGATCTTCTCAAAAGGTAATGGATAAAAGGTTTTGGGCTTTGGTTTCACTCAAAACCCAAAGGAAATGGTTTCTAGGTTGGGCTGGGTTTATATCAACAAGAATGGAAATAATGCTAAAAATAGAAATAGTTCCCCAATTGGCCCATTAACCCCAATTACAAGATAAATAGGATAAAATGGCCAAGTCTTCATTCTTGAGAAGCCCAACGTGTTCTTTGAAAGTTGCCAAAACGAGATTCTTCAACGCTTCCTCGAACTTCTTCTTTTGTGACCTCGTGATTGGACCATCTCGAAGCACAAGTGGATCAGCGTTTGGACCATCAATAACTGCGTTTTGTCCACTATGATTCATATCATTCCCTCCCGGATGGAAAGGATCTGTCCTCAGATCAAAAGAAGCATCGTAAGGAGACAAATCTGCCACGTTGAATGTAGGTGAAATATTCCAATCCTGAGGTATGTCAAGTTTGTAGGCATTGTTGTTTATCCTCTCAAGCACTTGGAAAGGACCATCACCACGTGCATTCAGCTTTGACTTGCGGAGATGTGGAAATCTCTCTTTGCGAAGGTGTAGCCACACCAAATCTCCAGGTTCAAAAATCAGCTCCTTGCGACCCTTGTTTGCTTGCTTCATGTAACTCTCGGTTGCTTTTTCAACATTCAGCCTCGCCTTTTGATGCAACGCTTTCACAAGATCAGCCTTTGCTTCACCATCCAAGCTAACTCACGAACCAGGAGGAAGAGGAACAAAATCAAATGGAGCAGCCGGTAAAAGCCATAAACAAGCTCAAATGGGGCGTATTGAGTAGCTGAATGTTTAGCACGATTATAAGCAAATTCCACATAAGGCAAACAAGACTCCCAATTCTTTAAATTACTTTTCACAACAGTTCTTAGAAGTTGTCCTAACACACGATTCACAACCTCCGTTTGCCCATCAGTTTGTGGGTGAAAAGAAGTAGAAAATAATAGATAAGTTCCCAAACGCATCCACAAAACCCTCCAAAAATGACTCACAAACTTAGTATCACGATCACTCACAATCGTTCGTGGAACACCATGCAAACGTACAATTTCTTTAAAGAACAAATCAAAGAATATACGATGCATCATTAGTTTTGGTACATGGAATAAAATGAGCCATTTTCGAAAAACGGTCCACCACCACAAACACATAATCTTTTCCACTCCTAGACCGAGGCAAACCTAACACAAAGTCCATGGAAATGTCGGTCCAAGGAGATGTGGGAATAGGTAGGGGAGTGTATAAACCATGGGGCTGCAAACGGGATTTAGCATGCTTACACACAATACAAGAAGCACAAAATTTAATCACATCAGCTTTCATACGTGGCCAATAGAAATGTGTGCGCAACATATCCAAAGTCTTATCTACCCCAAAGTGTCCCATTAAACCACCCCCATGAGACTCCCTCAAGAATAATTCACGCATGGACGATCTAGGAATACACAGCTTATCACCTTTGTAAAGAAAACCACCATGCACAGAATAATCAGGAAAAGTATATGAAGGACACTTAGCAAAAATATCACCAAAGTCGACATCATTAGCATATAAATCCTTAATACTCTCAAAACCAAGCAACTTAGTTTGTAAAGATGTAATCAAGGAATAACGCCTAGACAAAGCATCCGCAACAATGTTTTCCTTACCCTTCTTAAACTTAATGACATAAGGAAACGACTCAATGAACTCAATATAGCGGATATGTCGTTTACTCAACTTACCTTGACCCTTAAGATATTTTAAAGACTCATGGTCCGTATGAATAATAAACTCACGAGGCCTAAGGTAATGTTGCCAAGTTTGCAAACAACGAATCAAAGCATAAAGCTCCTTATCATACGTGGAATAGTTCAAATGAGCACCTTTTAATTTCTCACTAAAATATGCCACAGGTTGGTTTTCTTGCATTAAAACACCACCCACACCAACACCCGATGCATCACATTCTAATTCAAACATTTTATCAAAGTCGGGTAAAGCAAGAATAGGTGCTGAAATAAGTTTAAGCTTTAAAGTTTCAAAAGACTCCCTGTGACGATCTTCCCAAATGAAGGCTGCATTTTTCTTCACCAACTCGGTCAAAGGAGCAGCAATGGTGCTAAAATCTTTCACAAACCGCCGATAGAAGCTAGCCAAGCCAAGGAAACTCCGAACATCAGCCACGTTTTTAAGTGCAGGCCACTCCTTGATTGCCCGAATCTTTTCTTGATCAACTTCGACACCCTTGTCACTAACCACAAAACCAAGAAAAACAATGCGATCCAAGCAAAACTCACATTTCTTAAGGTTAGCATACAACTGAGCACGCCTAAGTGTATCAAGAACAGCTTGTAAATGTGCAACATGATCATCAAGTGTGATGCTATAAATTAGTATGTCATCGAAATAAACTACCACAAAATGACCAATAAATTCACGCAGCACTTCATTCATTAAACGCATAAACGTGGAAGGGGCATTTGTAAGCCCGAATGGCATAACCAACCACTCATAAAGACCAAACTTAGTTTTAAAGGCTGTTTTCCACTCGTCACCCTCACGAATACGTACTTGGTGATAACCACTTTTCAAATCAATCTTAGTAAAATACTTACTACCATGCAACTCATCAAGCATATCATCTAACCTAGGAATAGGATAGCGATACTTTACCGTGATATTATTAATTGCACGACAGTCGGTGCACATCCGCCATTCACCACTCTTCTTAGGAACCACAATGACGGGTACGGCACAAGGACTTAAAGACTCACGGATCTTGCCTTTTTCTAACAGCTCTGCCACTTGTCGTTGAATTTCCTTTGTTTCCGTAGGATTGGCCCGATAGGCTGGTCGGTTGGGAAGAGTAGCACCCGGAATCAAGTCGATTTGATGCTCCACACCACGTAGTGGTGGCAAACCACTCGGTTCTTCCTCCGGAAACACATCAGCATATTCCTGCAAAACCGAATATACAACACTCGGGAGAGAAGATGTCAAATCAGAAATATTAATTAAACAATGGGGAGAGGGATCGAATGCCTTGAAATAAATGAGAAAAACGAATTGCCCACCATTTATAGTCTTAGTGATTAAACTAGACTTGGCAAGAAAATTGTGCTTCACTCCCTTACCAACATTCTTTTCAACTTTTATTTTACCCTCGTGTTTTGAAGCTCCCACTCCTCACGCAATGCACACCATCCTTTTTACTCCCTCATTTGGAACGAGAACACCCTCCCTCACACTTAAATTTTCGACTTTTCTTTTGCCCTCAAAGTGAGATAAAGCGCCCTCATTTGTTTTTCTCTCCGGAACAACTTGCTTATTTTCGACTTCTCCTCCCTCTTTATCATTTTTTTGCTCACTAAACACAGCAGCATGTCGAGAAGTAGCCATACGCAGCTGTTCGGAATGAACTTGAGCCGGTGTCATCGGATGTAAAGTAATAGTATGACTATGTAAATGCAAACTCCATGTATTTAAACGACCATTATACAATGCAGCCCTATCGTATTGCCAAGGTCTCCCCAATAACAAGTGAGTAACAAATAATTGTACGACGTCACATAATACTTCATCCACCAATTTACCCACACAAAATTTAACAAGTGCTTGGGTAGCCACACGTACATCAGCCACATCATTCATCCATTGCAAACTATACGCGTGGGGATGCGGTAAAACAACAATATTAAAATCTTTAACAAGTGTTTGGCTTACCAAATTCGCGCAACTCCCCGAATCGATGATATAGTTGCAAGTGCACCCGGCAATGCCACAAGTGGACTGAAAAATGTTTTCCCTCTGAATTGACTCGTCCAACTTTGTACGAATGGCCAAAGTCTTTCGAATCACATAACAAGCACCATAATCGAGTGTAGCATGCGCATCTAAATTGTCATCTCGCAATGCAGCATCATCATCATTCTCATCACCCTCCGAATGAGATTCATAGTCATCACGAGGTAAAGGCTGCCCCAAAATCGTCATGGTACGTTTATTTGGACAATTTGCTGCATAATGTCCCTTGCCCTTGCATTTGAAACATTCAATATCCCGAGAACGTCCAACTTCAGCCTTGCCTTTATTCGGTGTCAAAATCTCGGATAACTTGGATTTATGGTTCGTAGAACGAGTAGAACTTTCAACCTGTTTTGTAGGGGCTGAAATAGATGAACTAGCTGAACCTCCTTGTTGAAAAGAAGGCGTAAATGAGCTGCGATAACCAAAAGGACGATTAACTTTGGCTCTCTCTTCACGTCGGTTCTTAAGCCTACGTTCCACCATCGATGCGCCATTAACCATATCACTTAAAGTTTGATAGTTTTGGAGTTCAACTTGGCCCGCTATATCATCTCGAAGACAACATAAAAAACGCTGCATGGTTACGTCTTCTGGTTCAATAATATTAGCCCGAAGCATTGTAACTTGCATTTCCTCGTAAAAATCCTCAATCGATTTCCCATCGTGATAATCAAGCTGCAACTTAAAACCTTGGTCCCGAAAATAATGATTAGGGACCCATTTGATACTGCGCATATGTTCGGTCAAAAGAGTCCACGAATTAATTGGTTGTTCACCCCGACGTCGACGATTCTCTTGAAAGCTATGCCACCAACTCATCGCATAACCCGTAAACTCCAAGGTAGCAATCCTAACTTTCTTCGCTTCACTATAATCATGAACCGCAAAAATCTGATTCATCTTCATTTCCCACTCAAGATATCTACCGGATCAGATTTACCATCAAATGAAGGTATCTTATACTTAAGGCCACGCATACTATCATCTTGCACACGTTCATAATCCTCATGCTCAAAATTATCAGCTATGTCACTATAGTCATCAGCCTCCACATGACCTCGACCACCAAAACCACCACGTCCCCCAACATCACCACGACCAGCCATATTACCACGGCCCCCTGACCTCTACCACGTCCACGCACCACCACCATTACCAATACCATGTTTGTTGGAAAAATTCAGCAATTTGATCCGCAATACCTTGTTGAACTTCCTCAAAACGACGATTCATATCACCGCTTATCTTGATGAAGGATGAAGGCGAAATCTACCTTCCCAATTAGTGTCGTCTTGTTCAGCCATGATACCACAATTACGCTCTGTGTGTACACTCACCCTCAACTCTTGCCTTAGGTAAGTGGTAACCGTCAAACAAATCAAAACTCAAGCAAGCACGTAGACAGTTCAACAACTAAAATGAACACAAAAGACTAACTCCCAAAAAACAATCTAAGCACGGAGAAGATTGGAAGCAAAGATGTGAGAATATGTGGATGAAAAGAAAACAAGATTGAGGCAAAAGATTTATCAAGGTAGTAGAAAATAACTAGTGTGCACCCCAACAAAAAAAAAAAAAAACAAACAAGAATGAAGTCAATAACACTCGGCCTTTTTTCTCTTTTTTTTTTTTTTTTTTTTTTTTTTTTTTTTTTTTTTTAAATTTTTGTTTTAAGTCGGCCTGATTCTCTCTTTTTTTTTATTACAAGGAATAGCAAACAACTTTCTAACTTAGAAAAATATTAAAGGTGCACTTAATAATATTTAATGGTTACTAAATGAAAGATGATGACAAATTATGTCCAAAGAAATGAAAAGGCAATGGTTACAAACAAAAGTTTGCAGCCGTGGGGTATGGAAAAAAAAAAGGCTGGAAATTTGATGATTATGAAGATGATTAGAAGATGGTTTGACGATGATATAAACAACTTGAGATATATGCTGAAAATCTAACAAGAACACATGCATATAACCAAGATACAGCACATAATCATGCAAGAGCATACACAATTCGAAGGAAAAAAAAAAATTGGCTGCGTTTTAATGCTATATAAGGGCTAGAGAAAATTTTTTTTTTTTTTTTTGATATAGAAACGAAAAGAAAAAAAAAAAATTTGGAAGAAGATATGAACAAGAACAAGAAAGAAACAAGGAAACAAGTAGATGAATACCTCAATCACCTAGTCTCTGATACCAAATGATATGAAACAACGGATCTAGATTGAGATACACCAAGTTCCACACGCAAATAAGAAGAAGGAAAAGACGAGCAAGAACTTAGATCTTACCTCGGAGTCAGCACCTCGGGTTTCACCAAGTTGAGAACGTCGCACAAAGGATGCTCAATCCTTTGATAAGTTCTCGAGCTAACACAATACCTAATCAGCAAGGTAAAGTATAAACTCACAAAAGCTTTCAATCACTGAAAAACTTTAACTTTATAAAATATCACTCAAGGATTGTCTAAGTTTTCAAGTACAAGAGCATGCCTTATATAGGCTACAAGACTTGCAAACTATAATGCATAAGACAATGTGGGAGAAACACACTTCTAAAAACGCCATAAGCATAAGGAAATGGGCTTTGGCTGGTCTCAACAACTTAAAATAGAATAACATGGTTTTTGGGCTTTCTCAAAAATAAGATGAAAAAGGTTTTGGATATTGGGTTGGTTTTAAAAGTTAATGGAAATGGTTTGGGCTCATGGATCTTCTCAAAAGGTAATGGATAAAAGGTTTTGGGCTTTGGTTTCACTCAAAACCCAAAGGAAATGGTTTCTAGGTTGGGCTGGGTTTAAATCAACAAGAATGGAAATAATGCTAAAAATAGAAATAGTTCCCAATTGGCCCATTAACCCCAATTACAAGATAAATAGGATAAAAGGCCAAAGTCTTCATTCTTGAGAAGCCCAACGTGTTCTTTGAAAGTTGCCAAAACGAGATTCTTCAACGCTTCCTCGAACTTCTTCTTTTGTGACCTCGTGATTGGACCATCTCGAAGCACAAGTGGATCAGCGTTTGGACCATCAATAACTGCGTTTTGTCCACTATGATTCATAAGAGCAAGTAGTGGGAAAGTGTTGTCGCAAGCTCAGCTTAGGCAGAATTGGCTGGAATCCCTATCGTTCCCTTCTTTACAGAAAACTGATGTTAGTGAATGCTGTTTGAGCTCCGACACGGATGCTGCTTCAGCATGGGTTATTGGTGTCGACCCGGATGCTTCCGGAGCTTTGGCTGTTTTGAAACCTGATCTTTCTGTTCATGTAAGTTTACCTTTTTCACATTATTATTGTTTTTGTTTTTGTGTTTGTATGCCGTATAGTTATAATAAACTTCCTTCCCTTTGGGTTGCAGATTTATTTTCTTAGATAAAATTTCTTCCTTCTGTGACAATTTTTACTGGCAAATTGTAGTGTTATTTTTAATATTACAGGTATTTGACACACCACATCTACAAGTGCTTGTTGGAAAACGATTACGGAAGCGTTTAGATGCAAGGTCAATTGTTCAACTCATTCAGAGTTTTGATGCACCTACGGGTATGTTCTCTTCTCTCAGTCATACTTTTGGACTTGCTATGTGTTTGTGAAATGCATTTGTGGTTTTGTTTCTGTGTTCTTCTTTTCTTCAATCAGTTCTTGATAAACTTATTGGGTTATTGGTGATGTGTCCCTCATAATTTTAAACTGGAATTTCGCGAATTCGGATTGCGTTCTATATTAACCATAGCCTTTTATAAGTGAAGTATACCCATCGATTGTTACGTTCTGTTCTCTAGCTTGACTGGTTCTGCTGAGCTTATTTTACATTATGTATTATTAGATCACATAATTTAGTCAAAATCTTTACCGAGTTCTTCTGAAGTTACGTCTTCAATCAAATTTGAATAAATGAGCTAATTGCATAGGATGTACATGTACAGGGATTTTAAAAGGAGTTCAGACAAATATATATTTTCTCGTGAAATTTGCTGTGTTCCACATTCAACTCTGGTTTTTGCTGTTTGTTTTAGTTCTTTTCTTTCTTTCTTTCTTTTTCACTGCTTCTGTTTTCTCCATGCCTTTTTTTATGCTTTGAGATTTTGATGTTTCAGGAACCACTGCATATATAGAGCAATCACTTCCTTTTCCAAAAGATGGTAAGCAGGTTAGCTAGTACTACTTGTTTAATTTATTTTACATTCGACTAAGAATCGTTGAAGGTGCATAAAATAAAAACAAAAACAAATCTATTGTTCGTGTAGAAAAGACTCTGCATGCAGATACACGCCTAAACATATCGTATCCACATATGTATATATGTGTATTATCTATCTATATGCACTTAGGCATGTAGATAGACAGTACAAACATGTTACATACTGTAGGGATATGTTCTGTATACTGTACCTAATTTCTTCTGGGATTTTGATATTATGTCAGAAACTGTGCTCATTCGTGTGAAATTGGTCTATTTTTTATATTGTTTAATTTAGATTCATACTTGGTCTAAAAGTCTTTTAACTGCACTTAGGGATGGTGGAGTGGAGGATTCGGGTACGGTCTTTGGATCGGGAGTTTTGTTGCTTCAGGCTATTCTGTTGTCCCGGTGTCATCGCTAGCGTGGAAGAATGAATATAAACTATCCGGAAGCAACTCGAGTAAGGTTTGTTTTCTACTTGAAACACTGCAATAATTCTTTTAATTCAAGAAAATTATTGGAAGTCTGCTTTTGCAGATTAGTGCTTTACTTGAAAACATTTGCAGGATGATAGCAGGAAGGTTGCAAGTAGTATATTTCCTTCCATGAGTACCCTGTTACAACGGAAGAAAGATCATGGTCGGTATTTTTTCTACTTTTTTCATTTTGTTATGTGAGTTTTCACAAAGGTTGTCTTCATCACTTTTGTATGAATAATAGGGGGGTGTGTTGTAATGATGTATCTTTGCTCTACACGTTTATCCTTTATGATTTAAGCTGGGTAAGAATGATAATCATAATATCAAAAAGGGCAAAAGACACTGGGGGGCCCCAAACTATTGTGATCCTAATCCTTTTTTTTCGTTAACACACTGACCATTAATCTACTAACGATGGAAGGGCCAAAACATATCGTGTTATTAGATTCATGTCCAGTTTGTTAAAAAAGAGAGATTAGGGGCTAAAGTTTATGATCACAATAGTTTATGGGCTCTCAGTGTCTTTTGCCCTAATAACTTATTCCTAGAAACAGGAATGACATCATCTCTCCCCAATCATCTTCAGTAAACAGTTGTTTGTTGTGTAACCTCATCATTTCTCGTAAAAAAAATCCAGGTAGAGCAGATGCTTTGCTTATTGCTGCCTATGGAAAGGGGCTGAAGCTGACTTGCAGCTCTCCCCAGCTTGCTGATGATTAAAGCTTTAAAATGATGAATTGGGGATTCGAAGAAAATTTCGTTGTTTATGGTCGTTGAAGTTTGGCCTACCTGGTTTCTAGATTGATCCGTGCACAGGATCTAGTTCCAAGTGATTGAGATTCAGATTCTTGGAGAAGACAGTATATACCCATCAACATGATTCGGGATCGTTTTTTTTTTTTTATATTATGGGAATGTACCAAAACTAGATGTGAAGATAGAGCATTTAGAAGAACATGATGGTTCACTTATGAGAAGAGTCTAGTTTTAATTTAGATAATGTATCTGATGAAGAAGGGGGTGATAGTTGTTTCTTCACTAAATGTATTTTGGACAAATGGAATCAGGCAATTGGAAGCTCTGAGCAACAGTGTAACTAACTAACTGCTATGTTTTCTCTTTCCGATCACATGTCAAAAGAGTCGGTCATAACAGTCATGGCGGCCATAGAATACAACGCCACCACCTTACTAACGATGGCGTTATATTCTCGATGCCACCACTGTCATTACTGGCATGTCATTTTCTTCTGTACTTCATTTTACCCATATATCTCATGATTCAAAATATGAGATTCCCCATCTTAATCTTAACCCATATTTGATTCGAACCAATAAGTTTCAAAGACATCCTAAAACCGGGCAATTCTGCTTTATTGGATGATTGTCACGTGTATAAAGAGATAGAATAATTCTTTCTTTTTATACATGTGGCAGTCATCCGATCATCCGTTTTAATAGGGTGTTCCTGCAATAGATTTTTTAGGGAATGGGAAAGTATGGCCCCACCTCACCTCAAACACACACCCCCTCCCCGGGTCCTAGAAAATGAAGGACATAAAAGAGTCGGGACTACTTGGCTTTTAACTAGAGTTGCTGTTTTATGCGGGAAGTTTTTGTGTAGTGTGTACTACTACGTGCGGATCTGTAGTGCCAAGCGCACCACTACTGCATCATACGATTTCATTCTGTGACTTAAATCGCGTGTTACGATCGTTTAAATCCGTCACATCAGCTCAAAATTTCTACACCACACAAGTATTTCCAGTTTTATGCTTTCGATAATTTAATCACATTAGTAAAGTGGAGCTCCGATCCACGTGGCAAAATCTGATAGTTTGTTGAGCTTATACCCGCCAGAACGACAGAGCCACACACCTCCGTCTTCAACTGAACTGTGTATATATATAGAACTCAGCAGAAAAAAAAAAGAAGAAAAAGAAATGTCTGCCACGAGTGTTGCAGTCTGCTTCTCAAATCTCTCATGTTCTTCTTCCTCTCCAAATCCTTTAAATTCTTCTTTGTTACCATTCCGCAAGTTTTTATCACCGCCGGTGCTGTATAGGCAGCTGCATAGATTCAATGGAGGTGTCAGAACACAATTTTACTCTAATCGCCCTCCGCTTTACTACAGACCCATCTCTCCGGTCATGGAATGGCAGGACTGCACGTAGTTAATTTTATTTTAATTCATTCTTTATTTCGATTGCTTTTTCATATCCCCATTTCTACTTTTTAATTTTGCAAAGGTAATTGCTGTTTAATACAGAGTGAAGATGGAAATAGATGTTCCGATATCGGTTGCTTATAGCTGTTACTCTGATCGTGAAGCTATTCCTCGTTGGATGCCCTTTATTTCTTCTGTACAGGTGAAAGTGAAACCACAATGCCATTTCTTTTGAATTACTTGTTGAAGTGTGTTTAATATATTAATTATCTTCCTGCCGTCAATATGTTAAGCTTTCGTAAGCGCTTTTGAGAGGCACGGTAATTCAGCATTCTTCATCCTTTATACAAGTCCCTGTTTACAGTATTCCCTTCATTTTAACTAGTTTAATTATGTCCTAGATGCAAGATTCAATTTGTGATCGTTCTTGGTTTTAGCTTTTCAATTCTCTCCTCAGTGGAGGATTTCACTAGTATGGATCAATCCCTTTAGTTTATAGAGCCCCCCTATTTGTGAGCATGTTGTTAACTATTCTACACCGCTGGAAGGTGCAAAGAAGATGGTTGTTAGAGTTTGGTTATTGTTAGCATATATGTTTGATCATAACAGTTTTAAGCTAGCAACATTTGATATGTCATGATCAAACAAGATTGTGGTTTTACATCTTGCATATGAAAGGAGATATTAAGGAAAAAGATGAAAAATTGTAACAAAAGAGGTGATAGAGTATAAAGCTAAAGGAATTTGTCTCTTGCGTTATAGGTTAGTGAATATCACTCCTATTGACAGAGTGGTAAAGATATATCTTCCTAGTATTGTGAATTGGTACTAGTTCCCTGTTCTGGTGCCATGTATCAATTGAAATTGTGTTTTAAAGTAACCATGTCCATTCTGATTCATACATTTGCAAAATCCCATTTGATAACTCTATTTTTGTCTTGTTTTCCTTTCACAATACTTGTCTTTGACATTCCATTGGAATTCCACGATCAAAGCTAAGTTATGTTGATGAGTGACCAACGGCATATCATGATACATTACCAAATGCGCTGTCACCCTTTTATGTGAAACTTCGATTGGCCTTCACATTTTCATGTTTTTTCTGCTGTATAACTATTGCAGTAAATTTGACACTGGTCTTGGGGTCTTGGATTGTCACTTCGAAAAATTTAACACTAAAACAAACTTAGTGCTCTGTTCTGTTTCATAGAATGTGGAGGACAAGCCTGACCAATCGCGATGGTCCCTGAAGTACAATGCGTTTGGACAGGATATTGAATATTCTTGGCTTGCTCGAAATTTGCAGGCAAGTCTCTCGAAGATGATGCCTTTTTTCTTCTTGATATTTACAAATGTTCAGTTTCTCTTATGGTCTATTAGAAATTAGTATTTTACTAACCTTGACCACTTGCAGCCTATTCGAAACCAGAAAATCCACTGGAGATCTTTGGAAGGTCTCCCTAACAGGTAAAAATAAGTTCTTCCATCCTTAACTTGTAGATCGTTATTGCTAAAGCAATTTACTTCATACTACACTGAGGAACAAAGCAATTTCTTGCTTTGTTTTGCCCTAATCTTTGGAAATCATTACAAGTGTTATTGGAGCAAAGACGCTACTTCCAAAGGGACAAAAGAGTTTTTTTTAACTAAACCACCCATGATGAAACTTCTAAACTTTAACCTTTTTCACATATGGAATTTCTTTGTTTTTGTACTAGGGGCACTAGTAAAAACAAACTTTATTGGCAAGTGAACCAAATAGTTTGTCCTTCTTGAAGATAGTGAGGTATTTAGTTACAATCTTGTACAAATTCTTTTCTTTTCCCAAGGGTTATATGGTTAGAAACAGCTCTTATGACTTTACCAAGGTGGCATAGTGATGCTCTGTTAGCATATTAACTTGTTTATGTAAATTGTAATAGATTACATTGAGATTCCAAGATTGGGACCAGAGAAATAAAAGGATGGCTTAGTTTTATAACAAAGTTGTTTAGTATGTGAGAATGCAAATTAAATCAAAAGGGAAAAATAGAATATGCAAATGGTTGGTGCCTGACATGGTTTTGCTCTGTGTATTGGTCTAACACTTTTTCAAAATCTGCAGGGGAGCAGTACGTTTTTATCCTAAAGGCGCTTCATCATGCTTGGTAGAGGTAAGGCTTCTTGCCCAAAAATTTTAATACAATTTGCTACATTTAACTGATTTAAGTTGTGATTTGTGCATTCAAACATACCCAATGAAATCGAACGTTGATCTATAAATGGAAAGACATGAATATGAGAATTCCTATCTGTAAAGGTACAAACGGCGAAGAACATGCCTTGTCAGAGACACTTTAATAGGAACCTAATTGATGGTTTTGGAGTTAAAAAAGCAGAAAATCTATCAGATTGAAGTTTTTTGATTCCTGTGCGCATATTCCTGATAATAATAATAAAAAAAACGGGATAAAAAAACTTTTGGTCCATAGTCACACGATTTTCACACTTGTATCCTCAAATTTTCATCTTTGCACTTTTACCCTCATCTACGTATTTTCTTCATTTACATTTTCAGTCCAAAGTACCACATGTCTAATATCCAGCATTGAAGGCACGACAACATACTTCAATCAATAAGAATTTGACATGTGTCAAAAATGCATAGATAAGAGGTAAAAGTGCTGAAATGATACACTGAAGATAGAAGTGCAAAAATCGTGAAACAAAAGGAACGAAAAAAAATGTCTTTTATCCCGATCAAATACCATGTGGTTTCGTTGATGCAGTGAACTCTTATTATGATATATACTTACCATTTTTCCACTCTTATTTCAGTTGACAGTCTCATATGAAGTCCCACAGCTGTTGGCTCCTGTTGCATCTGTAAGCATCTGAACAATTTTCGTTTTGAGATTATCTATTCGAGAGAAAAAGGCATATGTAGATTTTTGTAGTTCTTGATTACGCAATCTATTAAAACCGTGTGGAAAATACAGGCACTGCAGCCATTTCTCCAACGTCTACTAGCTACAGGTCTGGAAAGGTTTGCAGAGTTTGCCAGAAGCCATTGCAGTGATAACTCAACCATATAAAAATATATGAGCACCTTTTGTGAATGGATGGATATTCTTTCGGTACAAGCTGATATATATGTTTGACCGATACGATCCATTTATGAGCACATGAAATGTCTCGAAGGCTGTTGTACACAAGAGTTTAGGTATCTGACTTTCTGTAGGTAGTGTTATTATGTAATAACCGTGAACCGTGAAGAATGTAAGTTTTATAAGATGACCATGAAAAGTTACTGTTTCTCCCTGTACCCCCATCTTGATTCTTGCACATTGATTATTATGAAATAACCTTAACAGTGCAAAACATTATATTAAAACAAAGAAAGATGTTTATATTACTATGATTACTCATGTGGGTAGAAAAATGATTCTTAGCATCAGGTGTTTGTGCCAATACAAGTGGCTCAGTTGGTAAGAACAAATCATTTCATGTACAGATGGACAACATGTTCCGGTTGAAGTTAGTTAATCAACATTTTCCAAGTTTGTCCCTCCTAGTGTTGGCACATCTACATTGGCTTAATTAAACCTTTTATATTATCAACTTTTTTTTCCCCTACTTTTCTCATTGAAGATGCTCCGTTGCCGTGCGTGAAGGATATGTTTGCACGGCTGTTTACAACACATGAAAATTAATCATTTTTTGTTTCAATGCATATCCGATTTGGAAGATGAGTTCGACAATAATCTTCCACGGATACTTGTTAAGAAATACCTGTAAATTTTTTTTTTTTTTGGGTATACCAAGATTTCGAAAGCAATGAGAACGGAGGGATAAAAGAAAGGCAGAAGAAAAGGTTTATTCCATACCAGTCAAATTCCCACCATGTCCATGATTGAGTTGCTAAAAGCCATAATCTCAATCAAATATAGAGCTTCTGCCTTTATTCTTCTTTGTCTATTACAACTTTGCAAGATTTAACACCCTCCCTCCCTCCCTCCCTCTCTCTTTTAACAACAAACAAACAAGAACAGGTTTTCAATCTCCAAATGAAAAGCAGCTATATCATGTCATTGATTCATTCATTTATGGACTTTCATGTCTGCTCGACCTCCCACCATCCTTTCAGCTTTTTCTCCCCTTTCACCTGTGCATCCTCGTATTTATTTTTAAGCATTTAAGCAATGTCATTATTACTGAAATGCAGGCGTGAGATCCCTTCCTGTGATAAAATGGTAGTGTGATTTGTCCAGTGACCCAATTTGGCAATTTCAACGTTTGAATAGGAGTGTCTTAAGAGATATAAAAGTTAAGACACTCGTGTTTAACATTGAAACTGAATCAGTGATTGAAACTGAATCAGTGGACAGATCATAGCATTGTTTTCACCTGTCTGAGGGGATCCGTGCTCAGATATGATGGTCTACTGACCCCATTTCGACGTTAAAACAAAAGTGTCTTAATGTGTTTCAGAATTAACAGAGATACACGTTACGACACTCGTGTTTTAACATTGAAACTGAATCATTGAATGGATCTTAACGTCATTTTCACTGGAGTGGAGGGGGTCCGTGCTTGGAAATAATGTACTGCTACTACATTAACCACCCAGCTAAGCTAAGTATAGAAGCAATGCTTACCGGTACGAACTCTGATGACATCTGCCACAGGCACCACTGCATATAGATACAAACCACATCAACTACCCCAGAACATGCACTAGTATCGTAATCTCAACAGTTCAATGCAATGTAAGAAGATATTTTTTGCTTCAGATTTTGCGCTTAACAAGTTGAAGCCTGATCCAGTTTGAGCAGTTACTACGTTTTTATTAAGCATAAGCGAGACTAGACGCTGTAGAGCTAAGACATGCCCTAGTACATCGCACTAACTTTTCATAAGACAAACCACAAAGGATAGTACCGAAAATCTTTCCATCACCAATTTCTCCAGTCCTAGCCACTTGAATGATCTGATCTATCACAGCTTCAACCTGAGAGTGTCCAAAAGATCAGTTCAGAAACACAATCAACGATTCATAAGGATAGTTTTCCTGACAAGCAGTATTTTGCTGGAAAATATCACACAAAACACAGGACGAAAATCACATATAGATTCATGCAATTTTCTTGTCTTTATATAACTGAAAACTTTCACTGATGCAACTTATGGATTGTGATACCTGGTCTTTGCTAACAACAATCTCCATCTTAACTTTTGCCACAAATTTATCTTCAGAGAACTCAGAACCTGGGAATTGAGATTCAAGCAATACGGTTTTTAAGAATGTAGAGAAGAAAGCGAAGAACACAAGAATAATTTTTATATAAATGTAATACAATTGGCAACACCACGGCAAAGGCCAATCCACACAGTGAGGGGTGGAAGAAAAAGATTAAGAGTAAATTTCACTGGCACTTAGTTGTCAATTGTTGCTTTGTCAATTAGTGCAATTTCTTACAGATGGACTAGTATGGAATGTAATGTTTTGATGAGTTCAATAAAAGTTACTGATTCACAAAAAAGAGAACAGTTAAAGAACACGAAACCTATCAAATATTGCGGATTGGATAGCTTACCAGCTTGTCTTTCTGTCATGCTACCTTGAGCACCAAAACCTCGAACATCAGATACAGTAACACCACGAATCCCAATCTTCAATAACGCCTGTTTTACGAATATTGACTTATGTTAAAAATGCACCTGGAAAAGGGTAGTTGTACGGAAAAAAATGGGAATCTAGAGATGAAAACAAATGAGGCAGTCTGGCAGAGTACTATAGATCTAGTGTTGTAAGAAGAATTGCCAAGGTGAAACTGTTGGCACGATAACGAATGTGCCTTCAAAATAATTATGACTGAATAATGTGACGAGTCAGCTGCCTTTTCTAGTAGAATGGTAATATGCACTTAAGTATGCCACAAAAACATAAGGACAAAAGATACTGGGGGCCCCTAAACTATTACGATCGTAAACTATTGCCCCTAATCTTTTATTTAGCAAATTGGCCCCTAAACTATTAAAAACAATACATTTTGCGCCTTATGGTCAATTTAACGCCGGAACAAGGGCGATTTGTACATTCACGCGTCTTCTTCACCATTCCTTCTTCTTCCCCATCCCTATCAAAAGACCCTCTTCAAACCTTCATAACCACCCCTAAAAATTCATCAAATGTTATGTTGTTAACACAAACTTTGAATATTCCCCTCAATCACTTTATGTCCCCCCAAATGCACCAGCTACACTCTCAAGAACGTCAAATTTGTACTTCCCCTTCAGATCAACCTCTAGTCTCTAGTCTCTAGTCTCTAGATATCCATGTTTCAGGCGTAAAAAGAGATGCTCGGTCACAGCAGTAAATGAACCCAACCTTAACTACGGTTGTAAATATAAAATCCCAAGTGAGTATTCTCTTACCAAATGAAAGGCAATTCAAAAGATATGTAACTGTATTTAAGTAAGAATATTCACGCTACTGTAGAAGGCAAAGTAGTAATTGTATAATAAATCCCTAGTGATCTACAACAGGAAAAAAATCATCCCAATTCTAGAAGCAGGCTGGCATATGCCTTGTAGCTTCTCCATGACAGGAGAATCATCAGTCCTTTTAAATGCTATTATTTAAATTTCCACACTGGGCGAGTCATTGGTGTTTTATTTTGGATTCTTGAATTTTTAGCTCACGTCCACGCCGCCGAGGCGTTGAGCCGAATATTCACAGGAAAATCTTTTAGTTTAATGAATCATCAATTTACTATCACTGTTGAGCAATGAACTCCTGATTTTTTTTTTTAAGGGGATGAACTCCTCAGTTTCGCCAACTCTGATTGCAAGCAAAGTAGGATAAGATCAATAATGATGGCTTGGTTTAAGAAGATAGGATTTAAGAAGATGATTGAGGTTTAGACGATATTTCCCATGAAATATATTGGATGGATAGCCTGAAAAGGAATACTCCCAAAGAATATTCTTCCTAAATCGTCCGGAAGGGCCAAAATGCATCGTTTTAAATAGTTTAGGTGCCAATTTGTTAAAAAAAAAGATTGGGCCAAAAGTTTACGATCATTAAAGTTTAGACTTTAGAGGCCCCCGGTGTCTTTTGCCCAAAACGTAAGGATGTCACAAGATGAACTTCAGAATCAAACTGAAACTGTATAACGATGGTTGTATATTGTGGTTTAAGCATCATATCGTTCACACATAAGATGTTTCAGACAATAGAACACCACTCATAGTTAAATTTACGCACTTTGTCTAGTTACAAAATAAGTGGGCCTAGAGTTGCAGGGGAAACAATCTAAGATGCTTGATAACCGGTGTTAAGATATAAATGTACAGATTACACTTCTCTTTAGCATCTTATGTTTTTACGTGAGTTGGTAATTTACCATGGTATCAAACCACGAGGGGTGAGAGAATAAAATCCTACCCTTACCTCTGCCTCTTTTATCCAAAATAAAAGGAAGCTACTACTACTACTCATTAAATCTGCTCATGTTCACGTGTTGACAAGATCACACGTACTCTACTAATTTAGAAAACAGAAGCTGGATTAACATTTCAGAGATATGATCTGAGCTCAACTTAGCATGAGATCTATTCATTCATTTATAGATCAAGAAGATAACAACTCATACTAATTACAGACGCCATTAACTCTGCAAGGGAAAGGAGAATCTTTTGTAACGGAAAAACAGATAAGCTAGAGCCATAAAACCTAAAACAACATAGCATAGGTCTAAACTACACGGCAGTACTAACATTAATATCCTTAACATGCTACATCATGTCTACTCGTAATCATTTGTTTACCGTTTCACACATGAAGGGTCGTCTCATTCACAGCTTCAGCTTAAGCTTTTAAGTGAGCCGATAATTAAACAACCAGCAATAAATGGACGGGTCGCCGGGTATTGCCAACTGGACAAAATAATGTTCACCAAATATCCCAAAGGCCTTACTTGAACTGTTTGAGTAGATCACTTAAACAATCGGCATTCTATTTAGCTCTAAAAGTAGCCAAACTTTCTCTGGTAACGAAAAAAGACAGTGTCCCTTAGCATAGTTTTGTCAGATACATAAGACTGTCCCACAAACTTGCTTCGCTTGTGAGACAGTTGGTTTATATTGTTTTTGTAAGAACACTGCCACAATAAGAAAAATATGTAGCAACACACAAAAAAAAAAAATATATATTTATATAGCGGACAGCTTAATCTTTTTCAATTCCCTGTTCACATTGTTAAATTCACCAAAAACACCAGAATATTCAGAAAAGCCTATAAAGGTAACTAAAATAAAGGGAACACACCAGCATTTTCGTTGATAAAAAATAAAAAATAACAAAATTAACGTACCGAGGAAACGTGCGGAACTCTCCAGGGTCTAGCTCATTTCCAAATTCAGCAGCAGAGGAATTACTTACATTAGATCATAACCGTATCGAGAAAATGAAGAAAATTAAGGAACCGGGAGTAAATGCACAGCAATCTTCTTACCTCAAAATAGCTTCCACTTTGTAGAATTTCGCCTCAGGAACATAGTCTGCGATCAAACAACAAACAGTAACAAAAAAATCCTCCGAATTCTAAGAAAACCAAATCCAAGAACAATGAGCCAAAAATGAGACGAATTCTGGTGCCTGAACCTGGAATGGGAGAAGCCTGAGCCCTAATTACCGGAACTTGAGAAGCATTCCTTGCATGTTTCTGAACAACACTAGATTGGGAGTGATAGAACACATCCTGAGGACTGAAGCGAACCGAAAGTGAAGCAAAACAATGGAGCTCTTCTGCACGAGCGCCATGGGAATGAAAGCCTGACTTTGCTTTCAGAACTGTAGAAGAAGACAGCATTTTCGTTTTTTCGAAATCTCCGCTCTGCAAATGTTGGGAATGAGGAGGTTAAAACCATCCAGAATTTATTAATAAGAGGCAATCACATGAAATTTTTAGTTTTCTTTTTCTTTTCTTTTTTTAAATGTTTTTGTTTTTACAACTCTAAAATATGAAATTCTATGTAAAAAAATATAATTGGGAAAATAGTACTTATATTCATAGAAGATCCAACTAAAGATTCATAGTCCTAAAGATTCCTAGTAAATACAATGGAGTTTGAGACGGATAAGTTGATTATGATCGAGACTTATTACATTATGCATACACGGCTTTGTTGTCAAAATACACTCTTAAACAGTTAGAAAAAGAGTGTCGTGATTTCTTCTGGGGTGATGATAGCACGGGACTGGAAATGCACGTCATTGCATGGCAAAAGATTTGTATATCAAAGGAGGAGAAAGGCTTTGGTATTAGATCTTTGGTGGGGTATGGGTGAAATTAGTCTTCTTGGCGAAGCTAACATGGCAAGTCTTTATATCAAGATCCTAATTTAAAAATATGGCAGCTCAATGTAATCTCGACAGCTTGATGTTTCTCTGCCATTTAGTAGATTCTTTGTTTGGATAGAGTGATGTTGTTGCAAGGTATTGAAGATATTTCAGGAGTCTTTCGATTGAAGTTGACCGAAAATAGCAATCATTCAGTTGCAACATCAACATCTAAACATTCTTATGCTATATAGAGGTTTTCTTGTTTGGAAGGTTGATGCTGTTGCGATGCATTGAGGATATTCCAGGAGTCTTTTGATGTAAGTTGACCGAAAGTTGCAATCTTTCGGTAAACATAGACTATGTAGTTCGGGAAAATGCAGACTAGACACACCCTTCACTAATTTGGAAAAATGTTGGGAGCCTTAAAGGTCCATTTTCCGGTGATTACTTATCATGGTAATTAGCCACAATTTTTTTTAATGGGCGCTGCCTTCTTTCAACGAAGAGTTGTTGATTCCCATACTGCCGAGTCTGACAAAATGACGAGGAATCTATAATTCAGGTTCTAGGTTATTGCTACTTGTCTAAGCGAATTCGGTATGCAGCCATTCCAAGAGATGCTCTTGTATTTTTTTTGGGTAGCAATATGATCCACCAGTGGACTCTGATGAACTTCAATGCCACGTCATGTTTGGCCTTTTATCCCACTTGTTCAAAGAAACTGCTTGAGGTGCCTGGTTTTGGCGGTGCAAAATGGTCCACGGTGTTATAAAAGAGTTCCCTTTGTTCTTGTTTTTCTTTCAAATTATGTTAAAATATCTACAGACCACAGAAGTAGCCTGAAATCTTGAAGATGTTATTTATTATTTATGGTTGGTGTATGTTGATGGCGCCATGAAAATCTTGATTGTCGTTCTTGAACATTGACAATTTAGGGCACGAAACCTGAAAGATGTTGTTTAGTATTTGTGTTGGTTTATTTAGCTAACGTTCTTTGTGAATTGTCAATGCTTAATAACCCGGTCCATGACGCGATAAGTTGTGCGATTGCGGGTCACAGTGATTATACTGAAATCACTCAACAATCGTAAACGCGCATGTGCGATAAAATGTTGCGCACATAAATTTTTTGACGAAAAGACAAGATAATTACATTACCGGCTAGTTATTGGCTTTAGTCCGGTTGTAAGTGTTGGTTTCAAAGGAATCTTCCTGTTTGTTGGAGAAAAAAAAAAAAGAAGCAATTCGGTACGAGGAAATTACGCGCTATTATATTCGAGGCCTAGGGTGACACGTCCTAGATATATCAAAACACATCAAGACGGTCAAAACTAGGGTTGTGATCATGCATGGATATATCTTGTAACCTTCCTACCGATTTGCATCTCAAGAGATTAAATTTTTTTTCCTGGCCTTGTATATGACAAGGTCACGATGCCCGAATGTTTTAGATCCAATTAGGTATATAAAGAGTATTATTCAAATCCTGCATTTTTGGAGGCGCAGGGGCGGAATATCAAAGGAATTGACTTAATTTATGATTTGGTGAAATCAAACTTGAAAATATCACATGACATATTTTCAAGAAAATGATAAAAAATTTCTCATTCCAATGTGTTTTGTCCTTGAATTAACAAATCTACCTAGAACACCAAGGTTTAAAAACGGGGATGTATTGCCATTTTTATTTTAACAAATACTTAAGAATGAGTCATGATTCTCTCAATTACTTAAGGGAAGTGTTCTCTCAAATACAAATGATCTAACCAAAATGTAAAAATGATCTAACAGTAATTTATTTTTTAAAATCTCCGTCGTTTTGTTAATGATATCTAAAAACAACGGTACTCGAGAGAAAACTTTTTAAGTATTTGAGATGATCTTTATTCGAGAAACAAATTTTTTAAGTATTTGAGATAAATTTAGACTATGTGATACCTTTAAAAACAATTTTTTTATTTATTTATAGATTTAATGTATTGCCCTGTGGTTGTGATCCTAGTGTTGTTAAGTGAACCGAACTGTTCACGAACATATTTAAGCTCGGCTCGTTAAAGCTCGTTTATGTTATCGAACCAAGCTCGAATGTGATTTGAGTGCTCATTTAATTAACAAACGAACTCGAACATGTTCGTGAGCGTTCAATATTGTTTTTGAAATTGTATATATATATATATATATATATATATATATATATATATATATATATATATAGGTTGGGTTCTCTACATACCATACTATCCATACATACCTACATACCACTTAAATTAATAACCCAAACCAATCGATATACTTGAATTACCCTTCCTACCCTTCCTCCTTCTATTCAAATTCTCCTTCGATTACGCCACGCCCTTCCTTCTTCAAATCCGCGACGGCGCTACTTGGTTATACGATCATACTACTTGGGAATCCGCGACGGCGAACAATAACTAGTTTTGATTATTGTTTTTTCCGTAGCATAGCAATGGATTCGAATCGAATATGATGATGGAAATCCGCGATGGAGAATACTCAAATTGTTTTGTACACAACTTATATTTTGGATGAAAGAGTACAAAATACACCTTATCAAGCGGTAATTTTTCACTCAAATTGTTTTGGCAAATTGTTTGTTAAAACATACAATAGTAGTTGGTGATTTAGTGCATGTGGTTGTTGATTTAGTGCATCTACTTGGTGATTTTAAATTTCGTTATCATAACATTTTCACTCTTCACGAAACTACTGAATTAAGTGAAGAAATCAACACTTCTAGTTTGACAAGTATGGCAAGAGTTGACGTTGTACACGACATAAGTGCAGTGAGGTGAATTTTCTATAATTTTACTTCTTTTCCATATTTTTGATAGAATATCATGTAAAATAAATGAACTGGTGTGTTTAATTTATCATTCAAATAATTCAGATAGTGTGGAAGGAATCAACTATGAGTCACCTTTAGCAGAAGAGCTCGTCGAACAAGATGGTACTATAGGTTATAGTTATTTATGCTCTGTTTTTACGTTCAATTGCATCTTATTAGTATTTTAGTGCATCTAGTCACTTTTAATGTGCATCTGATATTAAATTTTAATGTTTTTATGAAGCTACTCCTGTCGTCACTAGAGACCCTATCAACCAAATACCCTATGTTCTGTAGAAATTTAAAGCCGGTTGTAGGGATGTTGTTTGATGACCTAAACAGTGGAATACGTTTTTATAGGAAGTATAGTGAAGTCGCCGGGTTTAACATCAGGTTGGATATAGAAAAACATGGTAAAGGACCTAACAGAAATATTATATACAAGCGTTGCGTATGTAATAAGGCGGGGATAAGTAAGCCGACAGGGAAACTAAGAAGGGTTCCAATAACTAGGGTTGGTTGTCGTCGCTAAAATAGTTTTCAAAATAATAGAAGATGGTGTAGAGGAAGAGAAAACAAGTGAAATACATGGTTGCTACTTTTATAGAAGGTCACTCACACCATCCTGAATACTCCAAATACCATGGTCCATTTGAAGCAAGCTAGAGATATAAACATCGTGCATAAGAAAATAATAATTGACAATGCAAAGGTAAATTTTGGGCGACCAAGTCATTTAAGATGTTCAAGGAACATGTAAGCGATTTCCGTAATATTGGTGCGTCATTAGAAGATTTTAAGAACTTCTCCAGAGATGTCAAGAAATTTATCAAAGAGTATGATGCACAGATGTTAATTGAAAAGTTTATGCAAAAAAAAGCAATGTGTACTGCATTCTACTTTGATTTTGATGTGGACAAGGATGGGAATTTGAGCGAAAATATTCAATGATCCTATTGCTATAAAAAACTACATGCTCTTTGGTGATCCGCTTTCTTTGATACAACTTTTAATAAGAACCAATATAAAATGGTGTTTGGTCCATTTACGGGTGTGGATAACCATAAGAGATGTGTGGTCTTTGGAGCTGGTCTGTTATCAAATGAGACCACAGAGTCATTTGTTTGGCTTTTTGAAAACTTTTTGAAGGCCATGGGTGGGCGTTATCCAAACTTCATAATAACGGATCAAGATCCGCGATCAAGCGAGAATAGAAAGGGTCTTTGGAGATAAAACGCAAACACAAGTTTTGTGTGTGGCATATCATGAAAAAAGTGACAGAGAAAGTAGGGTCGGCTACATGTAAAGAAACCAACTTTCTAAAAGACATTAATGCTTGTGTGTGGGGCGATGACATTGAGGTACAGGAGTTTGAGCAAAAATGGGCATCGATGATTTCGACTTACAAATTAAAGGATAATGAATGGTTGGATAGCATGAAGAAATTATGTGCCTATTGGATCCCTGCCTATTCAAGGGATTTGTTCTTAGGAGGGCTTATGAGGACGACCTCAAGATCGGAATCAAAACGCTTTGGAAACTTCACTAACCCCAATTTATCCTTGCTTGAATTTTACATGAGATACGAGAGCGCAATGGATTCTCAACGATGGAAACACTCCAAGTTGGTAGCAGATTCCAAAATTCATCGCCTCAACTTATTACCCCGCTTGAAATGGAGGAGCATGCTTCAAAATATACACCCTGTTATATTTTACGAGTTTCATTGAGGAGGTAAAGGCTCGCTTGTTTTAGATGTGGGTTTAAGAATAGCACTATAGATGGTGTGGTAGATACTATTATCATCACAGACACCGGACAGAATAAGGATTACATAGTCCAATTTGTTATCTCTGAATATAAATTGGTATGCTCTTGCAAGAAGTTCACCAGAGAAGGTCTCTTGTGTCGCCACGCAATTTGTGTGTTGAAAGATAAGGGTTTCGATGAAGTTCGAAAGAGTACTTGTTGGATAGGTGGATGAAAACGCAACTTGTCACCGGTTTTAGTGTAGATGGAACGTTACTTGTTGATTGTTCAACATTAGACACTAAAAACAAAAGATTGGAGAGTTGTATCTCAAGCATTTGCCTGTATCTATGGTTGAAGACAATGAAGAAAAGCGGATGAGTTGTTGAAACTACTTCGTGACTTTAGAGAGAATGTCACAGACGTTAAAGATTGTTGTGAAAATCGAAAGAAAAAAAAAGTCAACAAAGATGATGAGATTGAGAAATTGCTAGGAACAAAACTTCCAAAAGAAGTTACTATACTTCCTCCAAAACAGTCAAAAACGAAGGGGTCTGGAAGATCGGGAAGAAGGATTATTTCGGAAAAGGAAAAAGCTATCAAAGAGCAGAAGAGGGACCCAAGAAAGTGCAACTATTGTGGTAAAATGTCATACCATGACTACAGAAATTGCCCCACACGTCTCCTATAGAAAGATGCCACAACGGAGGAAACATGTACATAAAAGTGTTGTTGAACATTCCACATTTGCATTTGTATTAGGTTATTTGAACATCAGAAATTAGAGGGTCATTATATTTAAAGTGCTTATAATAGTATATTTGTTTTTACAGCCTGAAAACACAGACATTGGTGGGAAGATATACGAGATGATCGATCTCGCTCTATCAAGCAACTAGGAGTAGTTCCAGAGTCGCAGGGGTGTTTATCATCATGATTATATATGTCCTAGTTGTCAAGTAGCTGTTACTTTTCCTAAGATACAATATTTTGTATGGTGAATGTTCTCTTTTGGGTTGCAACCTAGTACTGGTTATCTATTTGGTTTCTATAGTTGATTTTGATGCAGTTGTAACTTTGTTATGTTTGCCTTCTTACTATGGATGAATTTGGACCCCTATTAGCTCATGATCTTTGCTTTTGATTCGCTTTTATTGTTAGCTTTTGCTTTGCCTGTGTTGTTTTCCGATTCTGCTGCTTGTGGGGGTTGCAAGCAACCAGACCTTTGTAAGGTAACGATGTTTTGCCTGTATGCGTTGTATATATCATACGGAACAGTGGCTGTTTTTTATATTTCCCATTCTGCTGCTTTTGATAATTTTAGTGCATCTGATCACTATTTTAGTGCACCTGGTTATTGTTTGAGTGCACCTAGTTATTGTTTCAGTGCACCTGATTACTTTTGGTTCGATTTTCTTTTACCTTTAATCTTCTAATCTCTATGGATAACCGTCTCGGAAGGAAAGAAAGAAAAAACAATAATCATGGAATAAATCCTAATTGCATGAATTATTTGATGGGTTGGTTGAATGTGTGCATATGTAGATTCAATTTAGACTCATTTCACTTTTAATGATTTTAGTGCATCTGATCGCTATTTTAGTGCACCTAGTTATTGTTTGAGTACACCTAGTTATTGTTTCAGTGCACCTGATTACTTTTGGTCCTATTTTCTTTTACCTTTAATCTTCTAATCTCTATGGATAACCGTCTCGAAAGGAAAGAAAAAAGAAAGAATAATCATGGAATAAATCCTAATTGCATGAATTATTTGATGGGTTGTTTGAATTTGTGCATATGTAGATTCAATTTAGACTCATTTCACTTTTAATGATTTTAATGCATCTGATTACTATTTTAGTGCACCTGGTTATTGTTTGAGTGCACCTGATAGATGTTTTAATGCGTCTCCTTACTATTTTGGTGCACCAAATGTTAGTATCTTTTTAAATGATCAGAAAGAGTAAATATTACAGAAAGAGTAAATATTAGTGTAATTTATTGAACAAGTGCAGAAATATAAACTAGAGAATATGATCCCTAACGCAATCTCATAAAAACATTGACATCCACTTTGTTTCCAAATACTTACATGCATACATTTACAATTCACTTTGTTCAAGACTATCTTCATCCTTAAGTACTGAAGACCTTGTTCCAACTAATTCAGACTACAAACCCTTTTAATAACACTGACTAAAATCAAACACCTGCAAAAAAAACAAAAAAACAGAAAAAATCATAAATCCTACAAAGTGCAACCTGAGTGCATCTGATAGAAATTTTAATGTACCTAATGCATTTTTTAATGTAACTACTAAATTCATAAACAAAAGTGTTTATTAAAATGTTAAAAAAATTAAAAAGGTCTTTTAAAATATTGCTCTCGGATTTAGATGTATAATATTAAAAGACATAAAATTTGTTACCTTTCAAAATTCATATCCCATCCGAGTAGATCGAGCATTGTGCGAGAACGGTATTCATCCAACTTCTGCACAAAGAATCATAGATAATATTATGATACAAAATTATCATAATTAAATAAATCATTAAATCAAGTTGACTATGCATACCTTGAAATAATTTGTGTTGGTCCATAACGTTTCATCAGTTGTAGCTTCCAAAAATTTCAGTACATACACTCCACAATCATACCTTACAAATTGAGCATAGAAAACAAGCATGCAATTTTTTTTTAACAAACTTGTTTCATGCCTATGTAGAATAAGAAACATAGGAAATTATATATAAACTGAAGTACCCATTCTTTTGCTGGGGCACCTTAACATTCACCACTTCAAACATGTTCATCCCTTTTAACTTATCATAACCAACAAAGTTTTCGTCGATAGCCAGCTCAACATTATAAACCTTGCAAAAGTAACACGATAAACTCAGACACCAAATCAAAAACAAAACCTCATTTCCATCGACACATCTAGGAACCGATGCGATTCTGCAGCCAGCTTAGCATCACGAATAATGTAAGCGAGTAGAAGAGCACGAAAGGGTGCAGAGCGACAAGATACTGCTTTGCTTTGTGTACCCGAGACACTTCCGAGACACATAACAAAACAACAAAGAACATCCAAATATTTACCTGTGTACATTTTAGGCTCTAAATACACTCCAAACAACATTCTCGATTTACCTTAATACAATAGCATGATATGTCAAGGTTTGAACACAATACATCTAGCCCACCTAACAATGCATCTACTAGTGCATCAACAATCACACTTTTGAAAATAATCACAAACATGAGTAAATCATTAGCGTAATACTTAAAACTTATATGTATGTTTTAGACAAGAAAAAAACTTACCACTTCACTGGCAAAGTGATTCTTTGCAACCATTTTCCTTTTATGCATTAGTGAGTCTAAGATGAATGTTGTCTTCTTCTCCAAATCGCAAACACAGCAAAACCAATGGTCATCGTTTAATAGAGGAATAAACACATGTGCAGTGGTGAAGAAAAAGAAAACAAATGAACAAAATGGTACAGTATAACATTACAAACTCTTGTTTGATGCATAAACATTATACATAGTTTTGTTTTGTTTTTTTTTTTTACTTTTTTGATGTCTTTTCCATCATTAGGCATGTAATGCAACTTTATATATGCATTGTGAAGTGTTTTTCTTCCATCTGGCTTCAAATCCTGAATGGTAGAAAATGCAAGTTAAATTCTGAGAATAAAACATTCTCAGGAAACTATACAAATCTGTTTGTGTTTAAAATTTTACCTTAACAATTGTAGGCATAAAGAGAAACTCTGGATTCGAAAGAGAACATTTAATTCCAACAATATCAATCACCTAAAATACGATAAGTGTTAGAATATATAATGAGAATGAAATGAAGAGTCGCTTTGATCGCACTGGTTATTGTTTGAGTCAAAATGATTACTAGTTTTTTTATGCTTATAATGTATTGATTAAAGGATGTCGAATATATAATGAGAATAAACGTAGTAAAGCTTTAGAATTAAACTAAAAAAAGTTTGCAAATGCAAGTAAACTTACATTATGCATTATCCACTGGCGTGGCTTTAAACTCATCATCCCTTTTCGAGTGACTTGCATCCACTCGGTATCGATAAGACTAAAAATATAAGTAAGACGATTACATATTGACAAATAACCTAATAAGCAACATAAACACATAAATAAAAAATTTCTTACATTGATGCATTGTCGCCTTTATGAACAAATTCAGTAAGATGTGCATCCGTGTCTTCTATACGATTTGAGGGTGCTGGCTGACTATTACATGGAAATAAGTGTCTTATATTAGAAAAGACGGAGTAAACTAGTACATAAAAGTCTAAGAACACACGTTATGAAAATGGTTCAAATTACCGTAATCCGCAAGTCATAGAGTGAGCAAATTGTTTGATTTTAAAATTCGTGGATGTTTTGGTCAAGTCGATCCGATAGCATGCTCTACAAAACTAAACGTCTTCAATTGAGCACTCAAAAAATATAACAGGTTCCTTCCTAGTGAATTTTTTTGATTGAAATGAATATTGTAAAACAAAGTAATTTTAAAACTAGTTCTTACATCTTTAAAGCATGGAGTGTATCCTTGCTTCATGCCTTTGTAGGTGTCCATGAACCGCATCATGTAAACATCCGAATCTACACCATCAACAATATGAGGTTTCGGCACGAACTCCTGAACATCAAACCTAAAGAGCTTTTCACAAGCTTTTGCTTTCCCTTTCAATATCTCACCCATGAAAGCCAACTGTGTCAAATGCGAATAAAAAAGAACATATTATAATAAAAAAAACTTATTAGATAATGGGTACAAAAAAGTTGAAACACATACCACATGTTTTACATAGGTACCATATTTGACCGACTTTGGTTTCATAGCATGAATAACTTCAAGCTTTGATTTTCCCAAGTTTGCACAGAAGAGAATAGGATTGTGATCGACGTGGGTAAGGTGGGGCACAAAAATCTGTAGGTACAAAAGTGGACATGAACGAAAATAAATTTTAAATAAAAAGCATATGCTTTACAATCTATTTACCAGGTCTACATCATTGAAATTGATCTCCACACCATCAAATTTGAAAACATACAATGTTTGTTAGAAAATATAAGCATAAAATTGACGTTGTTTTTAAATTTAAAAAACATAGCATATAAGAGCTTACATCAACGGATGATGACAAGTAGAGAAACAAACGTAGGGGGGAATCACTAGACTTGTTATACTCTCCCTTGTTTAAAATGTCACACCGGACATTTATAATCAAGGAGAAACATTATCTCCAACGACTAAAGATTTCAAATGAAAGCGGGTCAATTCATGTTTGCCATCTTGAAGAGAATTTCCTACACAAAAACAACATGGTAGATAATGCATAAGGCAGAAAAAGAAAATATTCTAATGCATATAATATAATAAACAATGCATCTAGTACTTGAAAAAGTGCATCCATCTACTAGCACAAGTTTCTCAAACACACCAAGAGACATCTAAAACAATAACCAGTGCACCAAACTAGTTACCAGTGCACCAAAACTACTTAACAGTGCACAAAAACATTAGCACTCCGAAAAGTGCACATATCACGAAGAAAAATACATATAGTAGTTCAAAATGTGAACTGATATGTTAGAATAAAAATAATTGTAAAATTAGAAGACCAACCTCCACATTACGACTCTAAACATCAACTTTTTAAGAGGTCAATTTGAATTATCGAACACAGATTCAATTTGAATTATGGTACCTTTGGCTAAATAATAACACTAAGAGCAGATGCAGTTTCACGAAAATAAAGTTAATAGTAATGCATATGACAATGATATAACAAAAAACAAACCTCTCATCAGAGTTGTCTAAGAGAGCATAATCAATCACATACTTCTCAAGCTTAGTCAAATGAGAGAAGATATCAATGTTCCTCTGCAAAAACGGTGATCGATAAACATTAGAACGAACAACGCCCGCTTCGCTTTCAAATTTTCCTCATGCTCAACTTCCTGAGGGAGGTGTCCTTTGTACCAGCCCACTTGCAATTGGTGTTGGTGATGGTGACTAGAAAATGAGTCTTCTACATTGAGAGCAACATCAAAGGCTACAGTGATGCGTTATATGCACCATTTCCACTATGTGTGCCACTTCCACTGCAAGTGCAATTCGTGATGAACGCCTAAGACAACTCAAAGGAGTGGTTGTTTCAGGGGGACATTGTTTGGCTCCCTGGGTGGTCTCTTGGGTGGAGTCAAAATCGTAACCCAAAAGATCGAAAGATGGCACCGTAGGTCGACAAAATGAACATTCTTCTTCTTTACCTCTCCCTCTTGCATTGGACGCTTTTCTAAAGTTTTCTCAAGCTTGAGGAACACCTCCAATATGGCTTCGTCAGTTATTTCGCCAAAAAGATCAGCATTTTGAACATGAAAAAGGAGTAAAAATTTGATAACATAGCTCAGAATAAGAAGGATGATGACAATAATGATAAATAAGAAGATAGAGAATAGCAATATGCCTTTTCATCATTTCTCTCATCTCTTTCAACTTCCTCGTCTGCCTAACTTTTCCTCCTTCGCGCTTAGCCGCCACATTGCCTTCCCGTCTGGTAGCAATATACCCATCACAAACTGCTTCTGCCAGAGAAGCCATCTGCTTAACAAAATCAGAATCAGAGTTTTTCACAATTGCTTTCCTCAACTGGAAAGAAAAGTTATCATATGCCTTGGCAAACTCCAAGGCCGCTTTGAGCCAACAACTTAACCAAGAATTATCGTTCGATCTTCTTTAGCATCGTTCTTCTCCTCCTTGCTCATCTTTTTTATCCTCCTTATCCTCCATTGTCTCTTGCTTTTTATCCATCTCGCCCATAACTATAGGACCTTTTACACAAACCCTTTCCAAAACCAACATGTTTTTCTTCCTTCATCCTCCTTCTAATTTCATCATTGCCCCAAGCGTTGGGAAGATACGTTCAACAGTCCTCCATCTAAAAACAACTCACAAGATATATAAAGACCAAAACCATTATCGGACCCTTATACACCAACGTAGAACTAGCTTCATGATACTTTGCCAACCATCTTTTGCCAATTACAAATAGAGGTAACCAAATTGCCTTCTAGTAAATGAACACCAATTGAAATTGATGCATTTGCCGATCTCCGCTAAAGAATTTCAAAACAAGAAGGCGATCTGTGTCCCCTTAACGCCCATCAAAAGTGTAGATGATATAAACTATAAAATTTCTCTTGAATTCCACACCTCCGCCATTGTGAAATTAATTTGTCCAACAATGATCTCTTCAAAACTTTAGGAATACAACCAAATCAGAGCAACCATTTCTTTTTTCCTCTAAAAATCTTCTCTCGATTTTTCACTCGACGTGGCCATACAACTCAACGGAACCCATTGGTAACCCAATCGCAATATGAATGTCCGTGTCTTTTATTTGAAGTTGATTGTTCATCGGTGAACACGCACTAGTGTTTAAAGTCGACAACAACCAAAGACTTAAGCGCGGTAGGAACCGTGTCCGTTTTCAACTTCAACAGACCACCAAAACCAATGGCCTCAATGTCCCGTATTTGCTCATCACTTGGACAACTTTCAATAAATTTTGTGATGGCAGAAGGAGACATCCTGGTTTTTAAAGTAATGGCTTTGCTTGTCGAAGGTGAATCGTTGTTATGGTGCTTCATCTTCTTCGAAATTTGTTTGGCATTCCCTAACTTCACAATCTCCTTCCTCTTCATTTGTCACAAGCTGCATTCAAACAAAAACCCCTAAAAATCAAGATTTAAAATCGGATTCAAACAATCAAACCAGAGTATAAAAATCGTAAAATTAAGCCATCAAAACATCGCAATCCATCAGACTATCTTCACAATTGAAAAAGAAATGAATAAAAACACAGTAAGTAGCTTGAAATAACTGGTCGAATCGTACTTTAGATCAACGAGGAGAAAGGAAAACGTCTCGAGAGAATTTGATGAGACAACAATCGCAATGTCGTTGTTCGAACTCGTAAATGCGCCGGAGTGCAAGGAGGAAGGAGGAAGAGTGTTGGAGCGATGTAGACTTCGGAAGTTGGAGAACAGGAGGAAGGAAGAGAGGAAATTGCGTGGGTTCTGCTTGAGATGGAGGAAATCGAGGATAACAATCTTTGAAAATTGGAAACTTCAGTAAATTGAGGGTTTTAATTAGTAGTAAGATGCAGTAGCGTGGATCAATAGGTATGTATAAGAACTCCATTTCTATATATATATATATATATATATATATATATGTTTAGTTTAAAATGTATGTATTGGTGATGAATATATGTATATTAATTGATGTTAGTATTCTAATTATGGAATTTTTAGGTGTTTTTTAAGGTAAATTAGTCATATTCGAGCTTTATCACGAGCTGTATATAAATTTATTTAACGAGCTGAACTGGAGCTTGAACATTATGTTCATTTTATCGAGGCGAACTCGAATACGATTATATGTTCGTTTAACAAACGAGCTCGAACTCAAACCATAGATGTTCGGCTCGGTTCGTGAACACCACTCGTGAAGGGGACGTTGATGTGTAAAAACAAAGGAAGTGGCCGGCCCGGCGGGTCAGTCGTCTGCAGCAGCGTCGCTTCTGAAAACCATGCTCAACAACCCTTAAAAGGAATACTTATCTGCCGCTTAGGAAAAGTCTGAATTAGCTCGGGAAAGGAAAAACGATACGAGACGCACGCAGGTGATCGCCTTTCTTCTACTGTTTATTCAGCAGAGCAATCGTATTCCTTTTTTTTTTTTTTTTTTCATCCATTATTTGAAGTTTTTTAGATTTCTTTTTTTAGTTGTTGTTATTATTACTGGGAAAACATGCTAATTCAGCTCCTCCATATGTTTTTGCAAGAATGAATTTTTGGTGGATAATTGCCATATTGCTATATTTGTTTACAGCCATTGCCGTTTGAGATTTTGATTACCAAATTTACCATATTGGTTGAAGTAATGAATATTTCAGTTTGTTTGTCGAAAAGCTCTCATGTATGCTGGTTTAATCCCTTTTACATGAACTAAACGTTGTTTAATCGTTACTATCTATATTTCCCTTTCCCCCCAGTCCAAATTAAATCAGGTGTTCCTATCTCATTTACCCCATTGTGTGTGTGTGTGTGTGTTTTACTGATCTTATTGTGTGAGCATTTCCGCTGCAAGTTGTCCAGCTACAGATATTTTCATTCCAATGTATTTTGAACTTCACAAGCGTGTGCTGGATTCTGCTAGTGTTTCATTTGCACACCTTAAAAGATTAAAAAGAAGCACAGAAACTGATTATTTTTTGTCCTTGTGCATAGGCCATAGCTGTCCATGACATGACACGAGGGCTTGTGCTTGTCTGAGCTTAATGGGTTTTTTTTTTGTAAGATGTTTGAGCTTAATATGAAGCCACTATGTCTTTTCTTCTTTTTTTTCCTTTTCTTTTTTGTTTCACAGTTAAGTTAAACAAATAGATATCGTTGCTCCTTTCCTGCTGCAGCCAAAGGCTTACCGTGAACATAAGGCAAAGCATTAAACTTTATTTCAGATGGATGAACGTAATAACTTCTGTTATGAATCTATTTCTAGACGATCTCAAAGTCTATGTTCTGATATAGCATTCTTCTTTAATTATACCACGAGAGGTAGAGGCGCACATCAATATATTGGTTGATTAGGATCAAATTAAGTTGCGATACTAGAAATAACGACCCATATTTTCCCCTTTACTCTTGTCAGTTTCATGTTAATTATAAGGTAGAATGAAAGAACACAAACAGGGCACATTCCCCTTTCCCTTATAATAGGTTGAGAACACAAGAGAGTTTGCTCATATCAGACTTTTATTTTTAGGAAGGAAGCAGCAATTTTGCGGGTCGTAATGGCAGTGAATGACGTCGTCTATAGGATCAGCACGTTAGAGGAATGGGAGGCATTCCAAACGACTGGGAGTACGTTTGGGGGCGAGCTCGACAAAACCACTGGTTGTTTTCATCTCAGCAAGCTTGACCAGGTAGCTACCTGCCTACCTCCTTGTTGTATGTATAAGTTGGGCATTTTTTTTGCAGTCCATATTGTAGCATAACCGTAATATAATACGCACTTTTTACGCACTGAGCTTGAAGGTTCTGTCTTTAGGCTGTCCTAAAGTTGTGTAACCTGTATCTTTAAATAGGCTTCAAACTGTGTAAATTGCTAGAACATGAGTGAATTCTTGGACATTGGGAAGACGTGTCACGATGATATATTACGACTTCAGGAGAAATTGTTCTTCACTTTTCCTGGTTTACAGGTTGAACCAGTTCTACAAAGATTCTACCAGGATTTTGAGGGTGACTTATACCTCCTCCAGATTGATGCTAAAAAGGTGAGATTTTAATTTGATAATCTGCATTAGGGTTGCAAGTGAACGGTCTGTTCGTGGGTTAGTTTTTTTCCGAGTTTGATTGAGCCGGTCTCGAGCTTTAAGATCTATTAATCAGCTCGTGAGCTAAGCCTTACTATGTTAGAGCATAACGTTTCGGGCTTATAGGAAGCATCAAAACCTTAATGCTTACTGTATTTATCCATTTGCAGATTGGTGATGGTTTGATTTATGAAGCAGTGGACTCAGATGAATTTCCTCATTTCTACGGGCCGAATCGAAGCTTCGGTCCACTTCCTCTGGATGCTGTGATAAAAGCAGAGAAACTGATCCTATCTGATGGTAAATATACCTGCACTTTATTGAATTAAACGATGCAGTTGATGTGATATAGTAATTCAAATAATTTGTCCATGCTGTATTGTATGTACATCAATCCAAATCCTGGACATTAAAATTCCTTGTTGTATTTTACCAGTTCAATAATAATCTTTACAATGTAACTCAGTATGTGACTTGGCTATTAAGGTTGATGTGTTTTCGAGGGGAGTCTTTAATGACATCATACAACATCTATTGTGGCATCACACCGGGATGTGAGGTTGAACGTGAACATTCGACCTCAAGGAAGTTGAACCTCCTGTGTGAGGTTTGACTTTCGAGCGCGATTGAACCTTGTTGTGGTGCAGACAAACATAAAAAATGATTTGTAGTGTATCAATGATTTGTTGTGTATCAAGATGAGACATTAATCACACACACCCAATGTATAAAGATGTAATCACGTTGGATGTAAACTGTGTGGATCTGACCAACCCACCGGTCATTTCACTCTAATAACATTCACCACACAAGAACTTTCCTCCTTAAAGAATCGTTCCATGTAGTCGGGGTGTTCACTTTTAATGAAAAAGGTCGTCATATAACTATTGTTGTGACACATTTGGTATTTTTGCAACCGTAAGCTTAAGGTCCCGGTGGACCTGCTGCCGCGAAGAACTCCATGCCTTCCTTTTCCATTTTTCAATCATATTTTGCGAAATGTAGAAAATCTAGGCTCAAACACATATAAGAGGTAGGACCTCATTCCAAAACTTAGGTTGTGAGACGAGTGAAGTTCATTTATTAATATGGTGAGTGAAACAACCACAAGTTTCCAATGTGGGACACTTTAACATGCCTCTTCAAGTGCAGGCCTATAAGGAGTCTGGACCACATGACACACAAGTTCCCGATGTGGGACACTTTAACACGCGTGTGGGCCTATAAGGAACCTGGGTCACATGAAACACAAGTTTTCAATATGTGACACTTTAACGCGTCTCTTCAAATGTAGGCCTATAAAGAGTTTGGGTCACATACACATAAGGCATATAAGGGGAAATATAAGGCCAACAAAGAGGCCCAACACTTACACAATAAAGGTGTCTCTGATACCATGTAGAAAATCTAGGCTCAAACTCATGTAAGAGGATGGATTTCATCCATAAAACTTAGGTTGTGAAGTGAGCGAAATCAATTTCTTAATTTGATGAATGAAATAACCACAAGTTCACAATGTGGGACATTTTAACATTGAACTCCATGGTTAACGACAATGAAGAGTCTGACTTCTTCACATGATGTTACTATTTGCTCCGGAAACTCCGACTTTTCCGTCAATAGATCGATACTCGGAATGCTCGTTATTGGCCTCAGCCTGCCGGTTTCTTTCCTCCTCCGATTCGCCTGTATCCTATTGCCGGTGAATGTGACAGTCCGTCCGAGCAGTGTGTAATTGGTTTCGAGAGAATGGAGAAGAAGAAGAAATTATGTTAAGTTTGATAGCTGTTGGAAGGGACGATCATGGTCACTCTATTTTATACTCAATCCGTCCAAAATCTATGTCATTCTAGATTTGTTCACATAGACTCATAAAAACCCAAACTATAAGTAATTCTATATTTTTCACAGACTTATAAAGAGGTTAAATATCATTAATTGTATAGCTAAAATACCTAATACATCCTTTGAGTATCATAATGCAACCACACCCTTTGAGTATCGTAATGCAATATATAGTTGTAAGGCAAGGGATAAATTGTCATCTCTCCCAAAAAAATAAGCTTATGAGAGGTAGATAATTAACATCTTATATATATATCTTAATACATCCGATCAAATATGGGCATGTTAGAATGAAGAGATGCCTAACACTTGAATTTTTTTTGTTTGGGAAGTGGCCGGTAAGAAAGAAAAGAGACTAAACACATGATTTTTTTTAATAGTATGGGAAGAATGTGTTTGCAATGGAGTTGAACTCAGAACATCATGCTCTAATAATAAGTAAGATATGTAAATCAGGGTAGTATGATGAAAAATATTAATAAGTATTTTCTTGGTATCGTAAATTACTTATATTATCTGACAAATAAAAAAGAAAACTAGAATGATTAATAGGACGGAGGGAGAGTAAGCACTTCTAAATTCTTTACGGTCCTCAAAGATCGTGTAATGGTAGGTTTACACTAATTAATTTATATAAACGAACAAAACAACGCACTTTTTGCATCGTGAACGGTCGTAGAGTAGCATTAACCCTAATTTTATCACTCATACTTATCTAACCAATTAATATGACACAACTCACTTTTTGCATCGTGAATGGTTTTAGAGGAGGATTACCCTTAATTTTATCACTCATAAACTCGAAACTTATACTACTTCTCTAACCATTTTAATATTCTAGGATGGGGAAATCCATTATAGTATTGGGAAATCCGAAACTCATACTTATCTAGTAACCAAATACTAATATTCTAGGATGGGGGACTCCACTCTAGGATTGGAGAAATCCGAAACTCGTTCGTACTAACTTCGTCCTAAAATATAATTTTTTTTAGTTTTTTTTGTTTTGTCCCAAAATGTAACTCCATTGACAAAACCAATAAAACATTTATTACATCTTTCTCCTTCTACCCCTCATTTATTATATACTCAACCACTTTTTATTATTTTGCATTAATACCAATGAAAGGTCATTTTAGTCTTTTTAATCAAAATTAATGACAAATAACAAATTTAACCAACTTTCTTAATATGTGTGAAAAAGCCTACATGAACTTACATTTTGGGACGGAGGCAGTACCTATTTAACCAATTAATATTCAAGGATGGGGCTATCCGAAAAAGAAGAAGAAATATTGCCCAATATTTTATCCCTAATTTCTACTCTGGCCATCCGTTTCTACTTACCTGATTTAGTTGTCAGAATCACATATACAAATGAAATGAATTGATGCATTATTTTTAACACTAAAACGAGTAAAACGTTCTTCGATATAATTAACTCAATATTAATTTTCTTCGCTCGCGTTCTAATAAATATGGGCAGTAGGAAATTAAATTACATTTTGAAAATGATATTGCATTATAGAAAAAAGGAATATAACCTTTTTGAGAGCACGGAATATTGTGTTTAATTTACTGGAGTATTGGCTGGAACACAATGATTTTTCAAATTGAGTTGAGTTTTTATCCTTAAGTACGGTTTGACTTGACTCGATTATGCGATTATAATGTGTAATGCTTCAACATTTCTTCATAATATAGTACTCCATACTCCCTCGGTCCCTCTGTTTTTATTTATATGTCGCAGAGAGAAAATTCACACAGATTAAGAAATTAATTTATATGTCTAAAATATAGTATTGGATTTTTTTTATTGAAGATGTAAATACTTTGGTGGTAAATGAGTTTTTAGTATTGGAAATGTATTTTTTTATTGATTATGTAAATAATTTATTAGTAAAGAAAGAAAAAAATAAAAATAAATGATGCATTGAAAATGTAAAATGATAGATAATTAGTGATGTAGGGACATCCATGTACACGTGGCACCTAAATCATTTGATATATTTGCATACTTGTACCCATTTGTCATTTTGCATCCATTTTTGTCTGTTTGCATAAGGCTGTTAGGCCAGTACCATCCATAGCATTTTAGAGATCATTCCTGCATTTTCATTTCTTAGTTTTTGCATCTTGTAAACTTGAATTTCAGAGCACTGTAGCTCTTGGTTGATCTTTTCTTAATTAAATCAAGGATTCACTCCATTATCTGGTATCAAGAGCCTAGGCTACCTTCCCTTAGCTCCGCTGATGGCAGGTTCTGATGTAGTGGTCGGCCGGAACTCCGACGATGATTGAGTTTCGAAGTCCCATCGGGAAGAATTGAGTGAAGTGAAGCAGAAGCTTGAGGACTTTATGCGAGAAATGCAGATCGTGGTCAAGGATCTACAGCGAAGTCAAGTAGAAATCAAGAAAGCTCTTCATTTGGAGGAACGAGTTACCTCGGAACCCTAAAGAGGACAACTTAGTCGTGGTTCAAAGAAGGGCCGGGAAGGAGCGCGGAAAACAAGGGAGAATGTGTCGGAACCGGTGAAAGTTAAAGGTGTACGAGATAGCCTAGCGAGACCACCGGAGTTCAAGGAGATCAGCTCTGATTCTGACCCAGATGCTTCAGATTGGAACCCACCAACACAGGAAAGCACAAGGTTTTATAACCCACCAATGAGGTATGTAGCTGGTCCAGAAAACTCTAATTTTCGATTAAAGATGGAAATATCTACATTTGATGGGACTATGCATGCTGAGGATTTCTTAGACTGGGTAGATTCTGTAGAGGATTAATTTGAAGGGATGAGACCACCTGAACACTTAAAATGCAAGATAGTGTCCTATAAATTGAAGGGGGGAGCTAGGGCATGGTGAAAACAGATGCAGAACAGCCGTCATTTGAAAGGAAAACACAAGATTAGGGACTGGTCTAAGATGAAGCAGCTTATGATGAGTAGATTCCTGCCTTCTAATTATAATAGGAACACTATGTAAGAGTTCTTCAAGTGCAAACAGATGGGAAGAACTGTGAAGGAGTACACAGATGAATTTTACAGGTTAGGGGCAAGGTCAGCCACCCCAGAGGACCCTGAAGTGCAAGTTACCAGGTACACAGGGGGCCTGAGTGAAGAATTTCAAGAAAAGCTAGAAATAGCACCCATTTGGAGTCTTAATGAAGCTGTGAACCTAGCTTTTACAATAGAAAAACAAATGCAGAGAAAGGCGGATAAGAATATCCCTACCAGGAGGCTATTTACCCCAAATAACTCTCCTATGAGCTCCCTTCAACCAAAAGGTCAAGAATCAAATGACCAACTTAAGAACAGGACCAAGGGAGTAGATAATAAACCTCCAAATCCTTATGCTAAGCCAGCAGCCCCAAAGTGCTACAGGTGTGGCCAACCTGGACACAAGTCTAATGAATGTTGAGTGAACAGAAAGAAAGTGACCTTTCTAGATAAACAAGGGGAGGAATCTGCAATTTACACTGAACAAGAGGAAGAACAGATTGAAGAAGTAGAAAGGGATGAGGGGGAAATGTTGGTGTGCATCGTGGAACATCTCCGGTTTTCAGAACCTACACCAACTCAAAAGCAGGCCCTGTTCAGAACCAGATGTACAATCAGTGGCAAGGTTTGTGAAGTGATCATAGATAGTGATTAAGTGAGAACCTTATCTCAATGGCAGCTGTGAAAGCCTTAGGACTTAGCACTACACCCCATTCTCATCCATACAAGATGGGATGGATCAAGAAGGGCCCAAAAAGCAGGGTTTCAGAAGTTTGTAAAGTGAGATTTTCCATTAAAAAGGCTTATGTAGATGAAGTGACATGTGATGTTGTGGAGATGGATGCTTGTCACTCGTTGTTGGGCAGGCCCTGGCAATTTGAGAGAGATGTGATGCACAAGGGTAGAGACAACACCTATATTTTCTCTTGGATGGGCAAGAAAGTAGTTCTCATGCCAATGTCACAGAATGATACCAAGGCTGACAATCAGAAAGGAAAGGCTCCCATGTTACTCACTTCTGGGAGGAACTTTGAATCAGAAATAGAAGATTCCTCAAGTTTATTTGGACTATTTCAGAAAGAAATGCAGGAGACAGACACCCTAGGCACTCTGAGTGAGGAGATTCAACAACTTTTGGATGAATTTCAAGACTTGTACCTTACAGAATTACCATCTGGATTGCCACCCACAAGGGAGATTCAACATAACATAGACCTCATACCTGGAGCATCTTTGCCTAACCTGCCACACTATAGACCATGTCCCAAGGAACAAAAGATCTTACAAGACATTGTTGATGACTTACTGGCCAAACAAGTTATACGGCTTAGTACCAGCCCCTGTGTTGTACCAAATTACTAGTACCAAAAAAGATAATCATGGAGGATGTGTGTGTAGATAGCGAGGGCCATTAACAAGATCACCACAAAATACCGATTCCCATGCCAAGGACCGATGATCCGATAGATCACTTGATTGAGCTACTGTGTTCACCAAAATTGACCTCACCAGTGGTTATCATCAAATAAGGATCAGACAGGGTGATGAATGGAAGACTAGTTTCAAAACACAAGAAGGGCTTTATGAATGGATGGTCATGCTCTTTGGCCTTTGCAATGCCCCCAGCACCTTCATAAGGCTCATGCATGAGGTATTAAAACCTTTCTTAAACAAGTTTGTGATTGTATACTTTGATGACATTTTGGTGTATAGTTTGGATATGAAAACACATCTGGGACATTTGAGGTTGGTTTTTGAATCTCTAAGGATGAACAGGCTGTACATGAACTTCAAAAAATGTGTCTTTTCTACACCAAAGTTGTTGTTTCTGGGATTTATTATAAGTGCTGAGGGTATACACACAGACCCAAAGAAAGTGGAAGCAATCCAGGATTGGTCCACCCCTTCCAATATTACTTCACTTCGGAGCTTCTTGGGATTGGCCTCCTTCTACAGAAAGTTCATAAGGGGGTTCAGTACTGCACCATTAACTGTTTGTTTGAAGAAGGGACGGTTTGATTGGGGAGTTGAGCAAGACCACAACTTTGAAGAAATTAAAACAAGACTACATCTCGCATACGTATAGCCTTACCAGACTTTGACAAACTCTTTTCAGTTGACACAGATGCATCTCACTATGGGAATTGGGCATCATCCTCTTAGTCAAGAAGGAAGACCTATTGCCTATTTCAAATGAGAAACTTTCACCAGCCAGAGCCAAATGGACCACCTATGAACAAGAGTTCTATGCAATTTTTAGAGCCCTTCAACAATGGGAGCATTATCTACTACACAAGGAATTTGTCCTCAATTGTGACCACATGACTTTACAGCACATCAACACCCAAAGGCACATCAATAGGATGCATGCTAGTGGTTCTTATACTTGCAGAAGTTCTCATTCGTGTTCAAACACAAATCTGGAGTACTGAATATGGTGGCCGATGCCCTAAGCAGAAAACAATGTCTATTGAGTGTGCTTCAAACAGAGTTGGTAAGTTTTAAATCGCTCCCGAATCCTACTTAACAAGATGAAGACTTTGGAGAAATTTGGCAAGCTTGCAAAAACAGGGTACAAGGATAAATACCATTTGATCCAAGGGTTCTTGTTCAAAGAAGACCAACTTTGCATTCCCAAGACTTCTCTTAGGGAATACCTGGTCCAGGAATTTCATGATGGGGGCTTAGCAGCACATACCGGAAGAGACAAGACCATAGCACTAATCACTGAGAGGTTTTACTGGCCACAAATCAAGAAAGACATCAGCACCTATGTTAAAAGATGTGGGGTGTGCCAGACAGCTAAGGGCTCCAAACAAAACACTGGATTATACACTCCTCTGCATATCCCACAAACCAATTGGGAGGATCTTTCCATGGATTTTGTGCTGGGGCTACCTAAGACTCCCAAGCATACTGACTCTATTTGTGTGGTAGTAGACAGGTCTTCCAAGATGGCCCATTTCATACCATGTAAGAAAGTCATGGATGCCACCTTAGTGGCTCAAGTGTTTTTTAGAGAAGTGGTGAGGCTCCATGGGATTCCCAAGACTATAACATCTGATAGAGATGTGAAGTTTATCTCACATTTATGGAGAGAACTGTGGAAAAGGCTCAAAACCAAGCTACAATTCAGTAGTGCTTACCACCCCCAAACTGATGGACAAACTGAGGTGGTAAATAGAACTTTGGGGAATATGCTAAGGTGTGTAGCAGGGGATCAACCAAAACAGTGGGACTTGGCGTTATCTCAAGTGGAGTTTGCCTATAACTCCATGGTGAACAAGTCCACTGGTGTTAGTCCTTTCTCTGTGGTGTATACCAAGTCACCAAATGTGGTCACTGACCTAGCACCCTTGGCCATAGCCAAGAGCAAGGCTACTGGACATCTTTCTGAATCCATTAAGACACTACATGAAGATGTCAGGGGGCAATTGAAGAAGAGGTATGCCAAATACAAAGAAGTGGCCGATCAGAAAAGAAGAAAACAAATCTTTCATCCTGGGGAGCTAGTAATGATACATTTGAGGAAGGAACGGTTTCCCGCCGGAGTCAACAATAAATTAGCTCCTAGAAGAGTGGGACCATTTGCTATTCACTCCAAGATCAATGATAACGCATATGCAGTGGAGATTCCAACTTCCTGGAAGATGTCAAGGACCTTCAATGTCACTGATTTGACACCATACTCCCTTACTGATGATGGCCAATACAGCATTTTCCCAGAAATAGAGAAGTTAAATGCTGAAGAAGAGGGGGGAAGGGATGATGTAGGGACATCCATGTACACGTGGCACCTAAATCATTTGATAGATTTGCATACCTGTACCCATTTGTCATTTTGCATCCATTTTTGTCTGTTTGCATAAGGCCGTTAGGCCAGTACCATCCGTAGCATATTAGAGATCATTCCTGCATTTTCATTTCTCAGTTTTTGCATCTTGTAAACTTGAATTTCAGAGCACTGTAGCTCTTGGTTGATCTTTTCTTAATTAAATCAAGGATTCATTCCATTAAATAGAAACAGAACAAATTCTGAAATATGACAGATAAAAAAAAACGGAGGGAGTACGATTATGATAAAATCGAGTCGAGTCACGGCATAATTAACAAATGTAAAGCTATTTACGTATTAAAATTCGTTGATTACAATGGAATTGAATACATTAATTAGCCGATGAATTATCAATTAATCAAATTAACCAATAAAAGTAATAAAACATAATCCCGACCGAGGTTACACTTGTACGTACATTGTACGTACAAGCTAGCTAGCTCGTCTGCACTTGTATATGCGTGCAGCTAAGGTCTCTCCATTCCCGTGAAAATTGAAAGATGCATGAAAATCGAAAAAATGATTTTACATGTATTTCAAAAGTTCATTTCAAATCAATTTTAAAAGCGTTTTTTTATTATTATTAATCAAATGATAATACCTATATTAGTTTAATAATAGGCCTGTAAAAATGATTTGAAGTGAACTTTTGAATTGAATATAACATTACCGTCGTCAAAGTTTTGAAAATCTCTTCATATCTTTATTGTTGCTGGATCTGGATCTGGATCTGAGGGCAAGGACACTTAAAAAGATCAAGACGTTCATCTCCTAAACGTAGGGAGTAGAGTTCTTTCTTGAACTGGCCCCAAGTGAACGGGCAATAGAGTTTCGGGTTAAGTTGCGTAACCATCTGAGGAAGAGGAGAAATACATGCATCGAGGGGAGGGGCAGCGAAGTACATAAAAGAAATCCTGGGTTTGTTTAGGTTGAGTACCAGTGCTCTATGTCTCGCGCTCACAAACCTTCCGTTTGTGAGCGCTTTCATAGCGTCCCCGACAAAGACACACAACTCGTCTGTGTCGGGGGGAACAGATATCCAAAAACCCTCTCGTGAGTGGATTTGAAGGCCGCCAACTTCGTTTGATCGCAAGATGGTTAATATCTGAGGATCAGAATGTTCACCGAACCCGATACGACCGGATGAATCTCGTGGGGGGTTGTCGACGTCGTCGTTATCGTTAAAATCCGATGATGATGATGATGATGATGTAGAAACTGAAGGGTAGTGATTGATCCTGAAACATGAATCGCTGTTGACGTCTTTGATAAGATCACTAAAAACTGAGGTGTTGGGGATAGACAATCCTTGTGCTGCTAAGTCCAGTAGTTCACATGCCAATTCTCTAACACATCCTATGTAATCATTTACCACACTGCTGCAAAAGATTTGAGTTGACAAAACAAACAAATAAGAGGTCTTTCTACACACACAAAAATCCCCCATAATATTACTAGTAGTAGTAGTAGTATTTTGGTGAAATTAATGCAATATTTTATACAATTTTTATCTATTCTAGTTTGTTTTTGAAAGTTCTATTCTAGTTATATTCTAGTTTTGATGTTTTTGGATTTTCAATGTATATACCCCTTTTTTTTTAAAATCCACAGTAAAATGGAAAGGTCATTTTTGCCCCCATAACGTTGATACTACATACAACAAATCTACACAACACACGACACAACAATGAAAACTTTTAGCATTTTACTACTTAGCACCGATCGAGGCTCCTCATGAAATAAATACAAATTATGAAACATCTCATTGCCGGGTCATGTTGTAGTTTTTGTTGTATCACGAAAAACATTAGGTTTGCATCTATATTTGCATAATAATTAAGTTTACTCTCACATCATATTACCACATATCTTTCATTTATAATAAAATAGAAGATCACAAGATGTATTTAGACTTTTGGGTGTATTTTCGGTTGTGTCACGGTTGATTTGCCTGTTGTATATATTACTACATCCGTCCTACAAAAAGTGTCCATAACGAAAAAATATTGTCTCATAAAAAGTGTTCATTTAATTTCTAATACATCATTAAACACATTTTTTCCAATCATACCCCTATTTTAACATTTAATTTTCCATAATCCTTTCGTATTCCAAAACAAACATTTATGATTAGTTAAGGGTATATTTGTCTATTCATTCTTAAAATACAACACATTAATTATTTCCTTAATCACCGTGTCCAACAAAAAATGGACACTTTTTGTGGGACATAGATAGTACTCGATTACCTAATCTATGACGTCTATGTCCAAAAGTTAAAAAAGATTTATAATTTGGGACTGGGAAACCATAAATTTATTTTAGGGTGTTCATAAATTATCTATTTATTTTTGACCGAAATAATTTATATATTTTGAACTAAAATAAAAGTAGATATAGAAATATATATTGTGTGTGTATGTGTGCATATATATACACGCTTATGTTTTCATACATACATACATACTTATATTTGCATTATTGGTCACTGTCAAATTTCATAATAAAAAACACAAATGTACTCTATACGGTAAAGCTATTTATAGGTGATATCACTCTCATTTTAATATAATAAACTAAAAAATGACATAAGTTAGTAGAAGGTGCTACGGTCCCACTCTAAGTTTGTATTTGACCATAATATTTGTTGATCGAGTAATACTACTGTTACAACGACTGTGTCACAATAATTAAGACAACACGCATTTACATTTTAGATTACAGGGTATCTCATATCAATCATGAATTGATTTTACATCATAATCTACTATTGATGTAATAATAATGTCTTGTTTTTTTTATATTTAAAATTGTTGTGACAATAACATATTTTCCTTAGCTATCTCAACATCAAAGTTTCCTTTTCAAATGTTTAATTCCAAAACATTCATTGGACTGTATCTTAGAAAGCATTAGGTGAGCCGTTATTTCACAGGTGACAAGGATTTATATATCTTCTGACTTCGAAATAAAATTTAATTAATCAGTGCACATATTTTCCTATATATCAACATCAAAGTGAGAGAGGAGGGGAGGGGGAGGGGGAGGGGGAGGGGGAGGGGGAGGGGAGGGGGTGTGGAGGTTTTTATTTTTTATGTTAAATTGTATGACAGTCTTGTACACAGATCAACTTTCAGGGAGGGGGTGTGACAATGAAAATGCAAGTAAAGTTTGTATTATATAAAGAGTCAGGTAATGTAATTTATTTTTTTTGAAAAGACCAGGTAAATGTATTATAAATGTCAAACACACCGACAACATGGACCTTTTTAAATGAAAAGGGAGACTATATATACCTGGAAGATCAAATCCGGATCATGAAATGGTATCTTCAAACAAAAGAAAAATAATTCATGAAATGGGGTCCAAATAAGGAAAAGGAAGGAGGGGGAGGAAGAATGGCTATTTGACATCTGACAAAAAACAAACAAACAAACAAACAGTGGAATCACATTAAATAGGCAATGATTATAGGCAGGGACGGACCCAGCTATAAAGAGGGAGTGCATGCATTTATAACGCCTCCTGCACTTTACTTAAGAAGCGTTAAAGAAATTATAAATGGTCCCAGTCAATGTTTAAACCAGCCCTCGCTTGGCCTAAAAGAAATAACCCGATGATGAAGCTTTTTATGTCTCACACTTATATGGGATGAGTATTCTACTACTTTTTTCCAATGAGGACATTACAATTAATGGCCTCTCCGAGATCCGAAAATCGATACGCTTATAGGTAAGAATGAAAAACACTATTGATCGCCCCACTCTCCTTTTGAATTTGTTCGCCATTTCTACGTAAGATT